>CANTUZ010000001.1:600000-835503 GCA_947846985.1 Fratercula arctica
GCGTACCTGGATAGAGCCGTTGTGGGCAATGATTTGGTTTTTCATCTCCTCATTCCACAGGCCCCTCTCTGTGAGATCTTTCAACAAGTGCGGATTCACAACCTGTAAGGGGCGAAGCCCAGAGAACGAAAGCACTGCATATTCTGCTAAGCTATATGCCCTGCTGCAACAACCCACCTTCCAATCCTGCCCAGTTCCCCGCTGTTTGCTGGGGCAGGAATTTGAGTAAACAGATTGAGTTTGTTAGAAGTGACTGTTGATTTTAATTGCTCAAACTGACACACAGGGGGAGCCATGATTCAGAAATGGTCACTAAGCACTTTCTCATCACAGATGCACTTTCCTAGAGAAAGTGTGCAGGTTTTTAAATGGTTAAATAAGACCTTGTACAGTACCAACAAACTTACGCTCTTCAGTCATATGCATGCAGACGGCCAGACTAGGCTCAAGGTTAAACCATCAGGGTAACAAATATGTGATGCCGCTGGCCACTGCAGAACACAGCAGGCTGGCTGCAACGCCTGGCTGACACCAGCCTGGCACTGAACTACTCGGACAGTAATGGGAGAAGTCCGGACATTACAAATCAGAAAGGGGAATGTACGGAACTCTCCTGCACGAGGAATGCCAAAAGATGCAAAAGGGAGAAATCTTGGTTTGCCAGGGCCACTGACCACAACCTGAATTACTAAATAAGGATATAAACAGTTCTTAAAACTGGGGTCAGAAGGGGAGAGAAAAACAGGTGCAGGCTGTTTATCTGGGAAGAAAAAACAATGAACTTTTGCTTGCTGGGACTGGGGGTACCTGTCCAGCAGCCTGCACCCGACCTACAGAGAGGAGCAGGTTAATAAACCTGTTGTTCTGACCTCACCACACGTGTCTGAGTTGATCCTGCAGTCAGGAGGAAATGGAGTGCTCTCCCTAACATCGATGAGGGGACAGACCAGGCCTCCCTAAGTTAGATATTCCCCTGTCTCACATCGAAGTCTTTGCTAACTCCGGCCTCCAGAACTCTTCATGCTCTGTCCCAAATGTCCTGCTGCCTGACAGATTTCTCTGCACCTGTAAAGCTTTTGCATGACTTCTTCAGATCTGTTCAGTGCTTTACATACAGATCTTTCCTCAGGACTGTACAAAGCAGCACTGTGGTCTGAGTTACTCTTCCCACAGCACGCTTGTCCCTTCAATAATTTCACTAATCATCATTCATTTAGCACGTATTCCTGCAAGCCATCTTGAGGCCTCATAAAGGTTTTTTCCAGACAAAAGCAGCACTTCTTTACAATTTTGCGTATTCCACAATGACTGTTGTGGAATATGCAAAACTGTACCATAGCACAAGGCAGGTGTTCCCCCTGGGGCTTCTGGCCTTCAACAGAAACATCGAAACCAAATTGAGTTACCAAGTGTGTGGCCTCCATCTTGTCTTTCTTAGCAGCGAAAAGTCATCAAAGAGATGGAAACAGAAAAGCTCTTTCCCACAGCTGCCTTGCCTACCTGAAACTCTCCTGAGAGGACCCTGCGTGTGTAGATGTTACTGGTGTAGGGCTCGATGGATTCGTTATTGCCCAAGATTTGCGCAGTAGAAGCAGTTGGCATGGGAGAAAGGAGAAGGCTGTTTCTGACACCGTATCTAGGAATGACAGTCAAGAGTTAGAAAGCTTCAACCAAGGGAGACAAGACAGAGAAGACCCAAAATAGCAGAATTTACAGTCTGCCTGCAAAGAGCTGCAGAGGGCAGAGGGCCAGTATCAGGAACTCCAGCTCACACTCAGAAATCTCACCTTCTCAGGGTAACCTGCAAACCCTGCAGTAAAAAAAGGGAAGCTCCACTAAACTTGTAACATGGGTAAACACGGAACCACAACTAAAGTTTTTACTATTTTCATCTTTAATAAGAGGGTTTCCCAAATTATTTAGTGATCAGAAAGGGTGCATAGAAAAAAGATCTGTCAGGCACTCCACAACGCCACAGCACTCAGGCAAAACCAAAACAAACAGCCCATGAAGAGCCTGAGACCTGTCCATACAGGAGACAGTAGACAGATTTACTAAGTTTAAAAATTAGACCCACACAAATTGAATAAATTCATTACAGGCACTTCAGACTTTAACAATTGCTGTCTTCACAGTGTTCAAGACTCAGCTGCTTTTCCCTGTCCGTGGGGAAAGAGTTACCAAGCCCAGCTGACTCTGTCTCGCTACATTTGTTGAACAGGAACATAAACCAACCTGCTGATGCATCCAAGACAAAACAAGAGCTCAGCCAGATCAGTCTAGGGGGTGGGCTCTCTCTGGTTTGTAAGAACAAAAATGAAAGAAAACCATCCACAAAACAGTTCTGAAGAAAGATCTACTGTGGCAGGGGGGAAACACATAGGACCATTTTTACACTTGCACGTTTTCCTTTGGTTTTAGTCAGTCAGAACATATCGAATGTATTTTACATCTAATACAAACTGTGCAAGACTACTCACTTAGCAATCTTCTCCTTCAAAGCCTTCCAGTCCCAAAGATCAGACGGGGTGACATTCCACATGTCATACTGAAGAATCTGAAGAACACAGGTGTAGTCCAAATTAGACAGGGTGCTCTTTTCTCCGTGTTTTATAAATCACATTGTAAACTGACCTGTTGTTCCTATTAACTACTCTCCGCAATTCAGCCTCAGCGAAGGTCCTGTATCATGATCTTACAAACATTCAATCTTTTAACTGCGCCAAAGGGAACGGCCAGCACAGGCCGAGTCTTGCTTTTCTTTTATTCCTCTGCACCTCAGTTTAACTTCCACATTTCTTACTGCACTTAAGAAGCCAAATTGATGGAGAAAAACTCAAGTAGCATTTGTACCATTGAAATATTATCAGCCTACGGTGTTTCAGTCATACATCTTCTGTACCGAAGACCAGGCACAGTCACATTATCTGCTTTTCATAGCTTTGGCCCTGACACAGGACAGTTTCTGGTACTTACTCCTTTGCTGACAGGAGAACCCTCATATGTTTCATACGGTCCTTGCTCCTTGGCAAGTTCACAGCTGGCTTCCAAAGCACCATAATAAATGGTCTCAAAAATCTGCTGGTTCAGGCGCTGGGCCTCGGGGCTTTCAAAGGGGTACCTCATCAAGATGAAAGCATCTGCCAGGCCCTGCACACCAATGCCAATGGGACGATGGCGTCTGTTGGAGCGTTCAGCCTACGTGGCATTCAAGCACAGAGAATAACTGACTTTAGCAGAACTACAGAGAATCATAGAATCGACATGGTTGGAAAAGACCTCTGAGAGGAATTCTCATCCATACCATCACCTTAGCTTTTATGGGCCATCAATTCTGCTGCAACAACCCACCTTCCAATTCTGCCCAGTTCCCCACTGTTTGCTGTTTGGTAGGGCAGGAATTTGAAGACCCAGACTAAGTTTCTTAGAAGCGATCACTGATTTTAATTGCTCAAAATGACACACAGAGGGAGCCATGATTCAGAAGTGAACACTAAGCACTTTCTGGAAAAAAGACCCAGGCCTGTGAAGACGTTTAAACTCATGCATTCAAATTGTACATGCTAGAAAAATCACCCTCATCAGGTTTGGCTTCATATTTTGGGTATTTGCTTATTTCCTCCTCCAATGCCCAGCTCCGCCACTTGCCTTTCTATGTCCTTGCCATGCAACAGACCCTGCTCCCATTTCTCTTCAACAATTACCAACCCTCTCCCCACTTTCCTTCCAGAAAGCTGTCTATGCACCCTCTCAAAAATGCATAAAAACAAAAAAATCAAGACTGAGTTACACCTTAGAATCATAGAGTTGTTGAGGCTGGGAGGGATCTTTTAAGATCATCGAGTCCAACCATTGACCTAACTCTGACAAAAAACATCACTACCCCATGTCCCTCAGCACCACATCTGCCCGGCTTTTAAATACCTCCAGGGATGACGATTCCACCACTGCCCTGGGCAGTCTCTTCCAATGCTTGATAACCCTTTCAGTGAAGAATCTTTTCCTAATATCCATCCTAAACCTCCTCTAGCGCAATTTGAGGCCGTTTCCTCTTGTCCTATCGCCCCCTACTACACCCTCCTTTCAGGCAGTTGTAGAGAGCGAGAAGGTCTCCCCTCAGCCTCCTTTTCTCCAGGCTGAACACCCCCAGCTCCCTCAGCTGCTCCTCACAGGACTTGTGCTCCAGACCCCTCACCAGCTCCGTTGCCCTTCTCTGGACACGCTCCAGCACCTCAATGGCTTTTTTTGTGGTGAGGGGCCCAAAACTGGACACAGCACTCGAGGTGGGGCCTCACCAGTGCCCAGTACAGGGGGACGATCGCTTCCCTAGTCCTACTCACCACACTGTTCCTGACACAGGCCAGGATGCTGCTGGCCTTCTTGGCCACCTGGGCACACTGCTGGCTCACATTCAGCCGGCAGCTGACCAACACCTTCTCAGGATCTTTCCAGGATCCTTCTCTCTGATCCACTTTCCACTGTACGCCTA
Organism: Fratercula arctica; assembly: GCA_947846985.1. Taxonomy (NCBI): domain Eukaryota; kingdom Metazoa; phylum Chordata; class Aves; order Charadriiformes; family Alcidae; genus Fratercula; species Fratercula arctica. The sequence continues at coordinate 604,490 of CANTUZ010000001.1, forward strand.
GTGCTGTTCTGTGCTTTATGGAAATCCACACACACAAAAAAATATTCCAGCAGCATCTCAAGGGGAGGCTTTTTCTACAACTGCTTCACTAAGGAAGTGTTCTGGGTTGAAGCTTAAGAAGTCACTAACAACGGGTCACATCTGCAAACAGGTAGTTAATGGAACTCCCAACTATTAGCCAAAACAGGTTTACAAATTCCCTCACTGGTTCCTTCTGCCCAGGACTGAACTGGAATTTCTACAGAACAAGAGGCTCTTTGTCACCAGACTCTGGGAACGCCTTCAGCCCGTACCAGCTCAGCACAGCACTCACCTCTGGCACGGGGTAGTAGTTGATATCAATGATTTTGTTCAAGTTTCGGACAATAACTTTAGTGACGTCAGCTAGCTTCTTGAAATCATATGTGTGCTCTGAAGTGACGTACATGTTCAGGGCTATAGAGGCCAAATTACAAACCGCAACCTGTGGGGAAAACACAGTGAGAACGGGCATGTCAGCCAACATCCTGTGCAAAAAACATTCTCAGTCCCCAGAGCATGGTCCCTATCCAAACTACGTGGAAACAAAGAACCAAGCAACATACAAGGCTGGAAAAACGCACTCCTCATTTCTCTGCTATCTTGTGAGTTGCAAAAAGGGTAACAACAATTCAAAAGGTTTAGTAAATATCAGTATCACCACAAAAATTCAATTCTCTGGCTTGGTCAATCCTGTTGCCTGTAAGCCATTCTTCCAGAAACGGAATCTAACATTTTCGTGTGTTGCCAGAACCAGCAGCTGACCTCAATGAGATCCAGACTATATTAGGGCATTTTTTTGAACAATTTTTAACACTAATATTATTTCCAACCCCAGGAGAATTGAAACAAGTAAGCTAAAATTTCTTGTGCAGTGCAGGCCAGCAAGACAGCTCTCCATCTCTTCTAGGCTACTCAGGATTTTATGAATATGCCAAAGAGTGTGAGCTAAAGAACAACTTGGGGCTGCTCAGGCAATAGAAGCTGACACTTTCAGTTACAACATCCTTAAGAGCTTTATTGCACTAGAAATTGCCCGTGCTGCATTAGCACTATATGTCCTTCCTTCACTTTTGTTAGCAATCTTGCAGTCCAAACATAGCACATCCGTAGTGCACCAAGATTAGGGTAATAGACAGGGAACTCAGGGGAATTGATATTGAAATATAAGTCTTGGGGTAGGAGGGGTATGGTTTTACTAAATCATTAGCTGTGGCCAGCAGGTTGAGGGAGGTGATTCTCCCCCTCTACTCCACTCTGGTGAGACCCCAGCTGGAGTACTGCATCCAATTCTGGAGCCCCTACTACAGGAAAGATATGCACGTGCTGGAACGTGTCCAGAGAAGGGCCACGAGGATGATCAGAGGGCTGGAGCACCTCTCCTATGAGGACAGACTGAGGGAGTTGGGGTTGTTCAGTCTGGAGAAAAGAAGGCTCTGAGGAGACCTTATAGTGGCCTACCAGTATCTTAAGGGGGCCTACAAGAAAGCTGGTGAGGGACTTTTTAGGATGTCGGGTAATGGTAGGACTAGAGGGAATGGATTAAAACTAGAGATGGGTTGATTCAGACTGGACGTTAGGAAGAAGTTCTTCACCGTGAGGGTGGTGAGACACTGGAACAGGTTGCCCAGAGAGGTGGTGGAAGCCCCATCCCTAGAAGTGTTCAAGGCCAGGCTGGATGGGGCTCTGAGCAGCCTGACCTAGTGGGAGGTGTCCCTGCCCATGGCAGGGGGGTTGGAACTAGACGATCTTTAAGGTCCCTTCCAACCTGAACAAGTCTATGATTCTAAGAGATGCTTACATCAGCTACCAGCTACCAAACAGCGTTCAGAGGTTCACTTCGATGGCTACCTTGTTTTATACCAAATCCTCCATGGGAGTTGGAAGCTGGGGGGGAACCCACACACAGAGTCAGTGCAAGAGTTGAAGTACTCGAGTCAAAACATCCCCAGAATTTCCTTAGCTACCTGTTCCCTTCCCCAGTCAACAGCCAGACATATTCTAGAAAGCTGCAATAGGAGCAGTCACAGCTTTCCTAAATGCTACCAGTTCCTGTTCTCCACTTACCTCATCTTTGCTGGTGTACTCCACTATTTCTGTACACAGATTGCTGCATTTGATGGTGCCCAAGTTCTGCTGGTTGCTCTTTCGATTGCAAGAGTCTTTGTACAGCATGTATGGCGTGCCGGTCTCCGTCTGAGACTCAATGATAGCATACCACAGCTGCTGGGCCTTCACCACTCTGCGGACACGGCCTTGCTTCTCGTAACTGCAAGAAGGGCACACGTTGCTTAATAATTCCCAGGCTCTCCAAAAACAGCAGTGAAAGACAATCATTTTTAACACAACATCAGGTTTAGACAGGCAAGACCCCACTCACTTCTGAACTATGTGAACTCTGAACTGTCCTTGTTTAAAGAAAACAGCAGCATCCTACACAACTCATTCAAAACAAAGCCATGGACCGCTTTAAGCAGGCATCACTTCAGAATTTCCCTCTAACAAGCTAAACCAATCACTCACACATAGTTCCATCTTCAGCAGGTGACAGTTTGAAGCAAAACCCTAAGTAGACATTCCCCATCTTTGTCTTTTTATCAGTCTGATAGCAGAACTCACTGAGCACTCATACCCGTGCTACGGCTCCCAGCCACCTCACAGCAAGGACAGTTCTGTGAACGGGTGACCACTGCTTAAAAATCTATTCCCTTTTCTTACCTTTCATATAGTTTCTCAAATTCCTCTCCCCACACCTCATCTAGGCCAGGACACTCATTCGGACACATTAAGGACCAGTCCTGTAAGAAGGAAAAGACTTTTTCTTGAATATTTTTAGGCATCCTGTTAATTAAAGGCACTCAACTTCATCAGCAGATCCTGCTATAAACAGGAGCATGCAAACTACACTGCCCATCCTGAAAAACTACGAACCAACTCTGCCAGCAGACATGGGGAAGATGTTTATCACACTAGGCAGATTTATTTAAAAGTTAATTATATGAACATTTATGACCAAACTACATTGTTTAGTCTTGAAATGACTGGTTCTTAAGCTATATTTAAAGCCAATACAAGCAGTCATATGAAGATCAATTTATTGAGAAGACTTTGATGCTTTAAGGAAACTCCAGAGTAAAAATTTAGCGTAATACTATCATACATAAGTCATGGGCTGCAAGATTAAGCACTGAAGGAAAGTGTCCCACTGGAGCTCTCCAACTCCATTCTCTACCTGCACAGCCTAGTTCTCAAATAAGGCGCAGCAGGTCTTTCAGGAAGTTCCTTTGTTGCACGGAAGGCAGCTCTGCAGCCCTTCCCGAACTCCACCCCAGGGCTGATCACCTGTTTCTCCATTAACAGACCTATTCTGCCCCAATCAATCTTCTTACCTGGTTGGTTTCGACTCGCTTCATGAAGAGATCGGGAATCCAGAGGGCAAAGAAAAGGTCTCTGGCTCGCTGCTCCTCTTTCCCAGTGTTCTTCTTTAAGTCAAGAAACTCAAAGATGTCCAAATGCCATGGCTCCAAGTAGATGGCAAAAGCTCCAGGTCTCTGATACACAAAATATAGTAAAGATCAGAACAAATTGCCCTTGAAAATAAGATCTCCTGCACTGCTCCCAAGTGCACATAATACTCTAAACTAACTGGAGCTTAGTTTTATAGTCTCCTTAAGGCTTTTTTGTGTTAATGTTGCTCTTGCTTATTGGAACGAGGCCATGTTACCAGTTCCAGATTCTCCATAATAATTTAGTACCAAAAATATATTTCTTCTGTGTAAACATGAGCTTGAAAAATCTTAGATATACTTATTGTGTCATGCCTCCATTGACCTCTGGACTATGTGAAGACAAAGGATACAGATCAAGAAGCTTTCTACAGTCTTACACCTTAATTCACTATCGGGCGTGCAAGGAGTGACCAATAACCAGTGCAAGAGGCTGATCTAACATATGCATGTCACGCAGCAGACGTACCAAAAGATATACCTGCATGACAAAATGCATAGTGAGAGGGGAACACCAGAATATCAACAACAAGGGGAGAAAACGCCCTATTTTAATTATGTGTCACCTACAGCCACTTCATCAGCTCACTGATGTTACTGGGGCAGTCCTTCACAGCTGTGGAACCTCTCCCTCTGACTTGAGCTTCCCTTATTGACCCCAGTTTAAATGGAAAGCCAGTACCTTGTTTCCACCTTGATCCACGTAACGGGCAGTGTTGTTGTAGACCCTCAGCATTGGAACAAGCCCATTGGAATTTCCATTTGTCTGCAGAGGCACAGGAAAACCATCAATACTGAAAAGCAGCTGCCCAAAGAGATGGGCCTACAATTTGTGTATGCCTTTCAGCAATCTGCAAAACTCTTTTGCTGAAAGCTAGGAACTGACCACCCCAATCAGTTATTTGGTAGCCCCTTCCCCCCGCCTTTTTTTTTAAATAGACAAAAACGTATATAGCAGCTACTGGTCCCAGAGTTAATAAAATGTACCTCCTAATTTCTTTCCTCTGCATTATCTAATTTAAAGGCTTGCAGAGGTTACATCCACTGTGACAAAAAGCCAAACGCACATCTACAGATTATCTTAAACAGTCAGACATACAAAAAGGACAAGGGCTAATGCAGGAGTCTCTGACCATACTCCTAGGTTGCTAACATGTAACTAACTTGGAATTGCCTGATCAAACAGTGGAATAAGATCCTCTTTTTGGAAGGACTTCTGTTAGGAAGCCAAAATTCCAAGGAAAACCACCCTTTTTGCCTTAGAGCATTCTGAAAAGGGAAGGACTACTGAGCTAGTGTGACTAGCTGTGTTAAACTGACTCAGTAGAAGCAGCACTGATTTGGCAACTGAAATACAGACATTTCCTGAACCGAGAAGGTTAATCTCTGCTGGGAACACCATCTGCACACTTACCCCGGCAATATAGCTGCCCGTGGCTCGTATGCAGCTTACAGCAACGCCAATCCCACCAGCGGACTTTGAGATGAGTGCACACTGCTTGAGAGTGTCATAGATCCCCTCGATGCTGTCATCCTTCATGCACAGCAGGAAACAGCTAATGAAAACAAATAGCTTTAGCACACAAAGATTAAAACAGAAAAAGTCAAGAAGTATTTCACCAGGGCTGCAGAAAAACAAGCGTAAATGCTCAACCTTTTAACATGCTATGCAAAGCAAATAAATGAAGCAAAGCCAGAGGTTGCAAAGTGGAATAAAGGACAGTTTTAGAAAACAACACGAGCAATAACTGCATTATTGATATCTGTGTTAGCAAAGCAAAACATTTTTAAAATCCTATCAATTATGCTTGTTAATTTTAGCATATTTTAGAAAACAATTACCAGGATTCATTTTGTAATCTACAGAAGACAGTGCATATAAGTAACTTTTAAATGAAATATAGACATGTAAACATTTCCATTAGCTTTACGAAGCTTACAGAAACCTGGGTATTTTTCCCCCAAAGACTATCCATACTAGAGATCGAGTTAAATTTGACAACAGTTTCTCAAAACTTCATAAAACAATCACAGAAACACAGCTACTATTATTAGAAGTTGTGAAATCATTTCATTTGAACAGATCTGATCTACAAAACTTTTACCTTCGTCCAGTTATGCATTAAGTGAACTTAATGCAGGTACCTGGAAAGCTGAGGCCGGTTGGTGCCTGCGTTGAATAGCGTGGGGGAGGCGTGGGTAAACCACCGCTCAGACAGAAGATTGTATGTTTCAATTGCAGCATCAATGTCATTTTTGTGTATCCCCACCGATACCCTCATCAACATATGTTGGGGACGCTCAGCAACTGAACAGAAAAAGCAAAGGGGGGAGAAAGAATGTCAGCGTGACATTTACAATTAGTGCAGACAGATCTAGAGGTCACAGCAATCAGCTACAAACAATGTGCAGTGAGCCACTCGACAACCATAGTTTTCACAGAATCGCAGAATAAATCAGGTTGGAAGGAACCTCGGGAGGTCTCTAGTCCAATCTCCTGCTCAGAGAAGAGTCAGCTAAGAGAATCAGACCAGTTTGCTCAGGACTTTATCCAGTCAGGTTTTGAGAAACTCAAGGACGGAGACTGCACAACCCCTCTCAACAACCTGCTACAATGCTTGACTGTCCTCATGGAGGGGGGGGTAAAAAACCCACGCCTCTATTAACAGTTAAAATCCAAAAAATATCAAATCCAGCATCCAATTGCTCTCTAGGTTTATTATATTACAATTAAACTCTCACCCTTCTAGTGTCCTACAATAACTGGCACTGATAGCACAGTAGCTCTTTCAACTTAAGTTTATTAAAAAGTGCTTAGCATTACGAAACAAGTTATCAGCTGGACAGGAACTGCTTCATCTTCTAAATCCTACATAACATGCAGCTTTCAAAGCACTAGGGTCCTTAAAACAGACAGGTGAAGCACAGCTGTTCAGGTCACACTACCAGTATGTAAGCTTGCCACAGTGCTGCTCTTTAATGATCAACTCTTTTTCAGGCAAGCACACCACTGCCATGGATGCTGGATTCTTAGCCTAAGAAAAGAATTTCCACATGCCCAGAGAACACTTACTACAAATGTGTCGTTATTTTTTTAAACCAGTACTCACTGCTTTCACTAGAATCATAGAATGGTTTGAGTTGGAAGAGAACTTAAAGTTCATCTACTTCCAACCCCCTGCCTCCCACCAGCCTAGGTTGCTCCAAGCCCCATCCAACCTGGCCTCGAACCCCTCCAGGCATGGGGCAGCCACAGCTTCTCTGGGCAACCTGCGCCAGGGGCTCACCCCCCTCACAGCCAAGAATTTCTGCCTCAGATCTCAGCTCAGTCTCCCCTCTTGCAGTGGAAAACCCGTCCCCCTTGTCCCATGGCTCCCCTCCCTCATCCAGAGTCCCTCCCCAGCTTTGCTGGAGCCCCTTGAGGGACTGGAAGGGGCTGCAAGGTCTCCGCGGAGCCTTCTCTTCTCCAGGCTGAACCCCCCCAACTCTCTCAGCCTGTCCTCACAGCAGAGGGGCTCCAGCCCTCCCAGCATCTCTGGGGCCTCCTCTGGCCCCGCTCCAACAGCTCCGTGTCTCTCCTGTGCTGAGGCCCCAGAGCTGGAGGCAGCACTGCAGAGGGGTCTCCCCCAAGCGGAGCAGAGGGGTAGAATCCCCTCCCTCGCCCTCCTGCCCACGCTGCTGGGGATGTAGCCCAGGGCGCGGGGGGGTTTCTGGGCTGCCAGCACATGGAAAGCTATGAGGTGGCCTATTTGCCTCCTCAACCCCTGCTCTGAGCCTTGGTCTTGACTTTTAAACAATACTTCAAGCTGATAGAGACAGTTCTTACCTTTTGAGTTGATTTTCAGCAAGTAGGAGCGTTCTAGAGTCTTTAAAAAGAGAGAATGCATTTTAGTAGACATGCAGATTTCAGTTTAAAAAAAAAAGTCCTATTAACTCCAGGCTCAAGCATCTTCATGTTCCTTACCCCAGGCTTCAACAGAAGCATCAACCCTGCACTCCACTCTCCCTGTTGCTAAAGGCATAGAATATTAGGTAACTAATGACTAAAAAAACCCCAGAAGTCCACTGTAAGATTCCACCACTGAGGACTCTGTGCTTTGGATTATGGAGTGGTGGTGGAGCATGCAGCCACAAGGTTCAATTCTGCCATGATGAATTAAAGCTAGAAGACAATGGAGTGCTTGTTCTCCACAACCCCATCCCTCCTTAAAATACTTAGTTATACTACGATAATGCTTTCCAGACAACCTGTATCACAATCTGCAGTGCTGGGTGTTGAACGCACAAAGCGACAAATATGGTAAGCCCACAATTACAGCAGATGCGTTTTAAGCTGTGCCTAATGGATTACAGCAGTAATTACAGGAGGGGATGTCAGGAATTGCATATCTATATACATATAGAAACACACACGCCCCTTCAAGGTCCCCTCTTTCCTTCCTTGCCTATGCTGTTCCTGCAGCTGCTCTGCTCTTCACACACTCTAGTTGTCTCCTCATGACAAACTACTTCCCCAAACCAGAAGGCCCCACATCAGGTGTGTTGATGTAAACTCTCAGCAGAGACCCCGCAGTTCTTACAGAGATTGACAAGAACTATCTGAAGTACCCAGTGCTATGGCAAAGCCAAATGCTCTCCGGCTAACCCTCCAGAGACCCCACTGCATCGTACCCTAAAACAATTCAGCAAAGAACAAACAGCATGTTACGAGGGGAGCAGGAGGAGCAGATGGTGGGGGCACGGTAACTGGACTGGTTGTGGGGGAGATGTTCCAGCAGCATGGAAGACGACAAATGCGTGGGATGACACACTGAGAACAACTGTTACACAAAACAATGGGGAAAACCAAAAATGCCTTTTTTGGTTTATTAAGAATCAGATTATTTCCCTGAGGAATGGTATGAGCTGGGAAGCTTTCAACAACATTCAGTGCTATTTGCTGCAAAACAGTTAGAGTCCAACAGTTAAAATATTATAGCAGCCAAGGTACACAGTGAAGCCAAGAAGAAAGTACATGATTCACCCAGTTAAAGAACTGCTTTGTGCAGGTACTCTTCGTATTTTTACAAAGTGCCCTCCTTGCCCAAATCTATATGATTCTGCAAGTATGCCCATCCTTCCCAAAAGACTCAGCTCCAGAACAGTATCAAAACAGCAGTCCTCATTATCATGAGTAATGTGCTTCTTACCTTAAAACCAAAATAGTTGTAGGAGAAGTCTCTGTCATAGATAATGGCAGAATTCAGGCGCTGAGAGGAAATAATACAGAGAGAAATTTACATTCGCAATCAGATTTTTTGTGCCTCACATTAAGGTAGAACAATGCTATCACTGTTTGGAATTTCTGGCCTCAAAAGTGTAGTGAAACAGATATCAGATCAGAGGGAATAAAGTAGGGAAGCGCACTCGGCTTGAAACAACAAATGCACAGTTTTAACAATTTTTTTCCAAGTACAATGCACAATTGTTGGCTACATTTTACTAAAGTTAGACACCAAGAAACACAAGATAGAATCAAAATACAAATGTGACTTCCCTGTAAGAACACAGAGCTGGAACAACTTGAAATCAGAACCCAAACCTCATCTCTCCCTTCTGTGCACACAAAACAGATTGCTATATCAAAACGTACTTTTTCTCAAATTAATTAGTTATGCTGATCACAACTATGAGGACACCCAAGAAAATAGATTCTACTACAGAAACATCCTTATATGAAGGAAATTCCTACATTGCCTCTTTTAAACTGTGCAGAACAGAGCAGTTGTCACCTGCACTGGTTTCTGCATTGGCTTTTTGTCCTAAACCAGGCATGGCTTACTTAAAAATAAGAAATAGAAGTTATCTGAACTAGTTCACTGAATTTTTAAAACTTAGAAGTGGAAAAAATGTTACATACATCTTTGTTGGCCAGAACTATGTCTAGAGTTTCTTTGGAGATCATTGGTGAGTGCTTCCCATTGTGAGGGTTTATGTAGTTGTAGAGATCATCCATCACATCTACAACAGAAAGAAGGACATCCACAGACCTACATATGCATCATCTGCCGTCAAGTATTTAACGGGCAGGACTACCCTCCTCGAAAATACCTCCCCCCCCAGCTTTAAAACATACAACTTTTCTTCTATCTGCTCAGTGCTATTACTAATCTGTTAACCTTAAAAATGCATTTCTCTTACGATTTTTTTTATAGAATTTATAACACACAATAAATGGGAAAGAAAGTGGGTGCAACCTAATTTCAATCAGTTCCATTTTTCATCAATCTATTTATACAGATACTTTTCACAAAACAGACAATTTCATTTTCCTTGTGACATGCCTAAAACTCACATTTTTCATCTCCATGGCATTTTTAGTTAGGCTGGGTCCTTAGTAACTTCTGCTTGACAAAGAGATTTCCATATTTATATCCTCTAAAACTCCTACTCCCTTTCTGACTAATTGCTATCCAAGTGCCCCCAGAGAGACTCACCACTGAATACTTTCTTAGTTTCTTTGTGCAAATTGGACACTGCGATCCTTGCTGCCAGGATAGCGTAGTCAGGGTGTTTGGTGGTCAGGGTTGCAGCCGTTTCAGCAGCCAGTGTGTCAAGTTCCACTGTCGTGACACCACTGTACAGCCCCTGAATCACTTTCATGGTAATTTGGGCCTGAAAAAGGAAAATTCCAGAGGTCAGATACCTGTTGCTGGGGGGGAAAAAATATACTAATATTTCAACCATTTAAGAAGTAAGATAAGCTTCACTATAATCAGTACCATTCGGTCTGTTTGAATAGAAAAGCAAATTAAAATACCAAACACTCTTGGCGACGTACTAACTCCTAAAATTTTAAAGTAATACTGGGGCAGAAGGAAGAGCAAGGAAAGAGTGAAGAAAGCAGAAACTGTCAGTTCAGAATCATTAACAGGTTTTTTTCTGCATACACTTTCCTAAAGGCTAGAACAGAGTAGCAGCAAAGTTCACAGGGAGAATAGTCAGATTAAAACAGTACTTGCTTGGAAGTTTTGAAACTCCAAATGAAGCCTGACTTTATAAATGCCTGATGAGACATGGAACTGCTATGCTTAGAATTATTTCATGATGAGCACAAAAACCTCAACCCTGGAGGAGATACAATGGCTTAACCTAATCTTCATCTGCCAGCTGGGACCTTTTGTGGGAAAAGACTTTTGCACCTACCATCTCTCAAGTATTTTCTGCTTTTCTTTCAAGGATTTAGCACCGACCACTGCAAGAAAGAGCATATCCTACACTGGAGAAGAGAGGTCTGATCTAACAACTGAAGTGCCAACAGCCTCACAAAACCAGCACGTGTAATTTTCAAACCTTAGTCTCTGAAAGTGAGCATGTTGGGTTAGGGATTTTCAGTATTGGTTCCTAAGGCATCTGGCACAAGAAGATCCAAGTCCAAAAGGAGAAACTCAGTTCCAGAGAGATGTCACACGCTACTGCAGAATAAATAAGAATGCAGTGCTTCATATAAGATTAGCTTTGTCATTAAGACGGGGGTATTAAGAGTTAGCAGGACTAGGAATCTTGCTTCTGACCTCATCATCAGTGCCCTATGCCATGGAGATCAAGTCAGTATACTTTGTTTCAGCAACCAAGTCACTAATGCTCATTCTCCTGCTCTCTATCTATGGCTGAAGAGCAGTACTTTTTGGTGCAGAATGAATGTCAAATACATTATACATGTAATTTAAGACATAAAACAGATCATTAGATCTTGGAGATGGGAAGAGCCTAAGTTGGTGACTCCAAATGAACAAACTGGGTCTGCACATCTGCATAAAAATCTCACAGAGATCACTGGATCCATGCGGGAGTCATCCTCTGCACAGGCTTTGGAAGGAGAAACTTACATGGGTGGGATCAACCTGCACTCAAAATCCTATGCAGCTGGAAAAAACAAAATAGGGATATTATAATGACAGCGGGGTTCTGTTAGACAGAAAGGTCACCTTGTTCTATTAAGAGACCATCAAGAGCTACTTTCCATATAGTATTCCTCAAGCTTTGCAGATTGAAATTGAGAGCAATCTACCAAAACCAAATATGTGAGTTGGAGCAACAAACAACTCTTTTTTTTTTTTTAAGCACAAGAAGCCAAACTGCTTCAACAAAGTTTGAGGTAAAAGCAATTTACAATAGGCAAACTGATTTTCCCCCACCAGTCTCAAACTCTGTATCTGTGAAGGAAAATAACTCAGAAGACAATCAATTAGAAGAAATACATTGTGAATGCATTTGACAAGAGTTCCTGCACAGGCTGCCATGCTTGGCTTTTGCCAAGGAGAATAACTGGTAACATCTGCTCACCGCTGCTGGCTTTTATCAGAGAACCCCAGGGGCAGAGAAGGGGACAGCAGGAAAAACGACAGACTCACGGGATCAACAAAGTCAGCGTTGAGCCCATAGCAGAGCTTCTGGATGCGCGACGTGATCTTGTCAAACATGACACGCTCTTGGCGTCCATCTGTTGGAGAAGACATTAATGGCACAGCAGCTCCCATTACAATAAAGAACCAGCTAACACAGTATCCTCCTGCCCAGCACCTCACCCAAAGAGCCAGCCCTCTTTTGCGGGAACTTGGGGTGGGAATCACCAAGAACAAGCTGTTCAGGCCCAAGGAGAAGGAGAGGCTATCCCCTCCACCCCAGCACGTGCTTGCTGCAGATGATCAATACTAATTATACGTTGGATCCCTCTCTCAGAGGTACAGATTCAGTATAGTGAAGAAAACCAGGGAGCTCACACCATTTCAAGAGGCATGAGTATCCACTACAGGGCCAAGAAATTCCCACCCCACTGCACCTAAAACTCTGCATAAACCCAGTTCTCAGGCCCCCCACTGCAGAGATGGGGAACCCATCTGAGAGCCACCCCAGCCCCCCACCAAAGGCTGAGGACCCCTCCTCTAGCCGAACACTCTCCTTTGATCAAAGGTGTGGGGACTGGGGACTGTGGGGACCAAGGCTAAATCTCATTGCCATGGCGGAGTTCTCCCAAAGCAAACTAAGGGGGTCTCATCCCTCACTCATGGTGTCATGGGGGGAGCTCCCTCACTCCGGAGTCCCCCCTAGTGCAGGCAGGGTGCCACCCCCTCACAGTCAGAGCCACGCAGAGGAGATACCATCCTTCCACACTCGGTGCCATTAGGGATCCCCCTAAAACACAAGGGGGAGGTCCCCATCTGCTCACTTTAGGTGCCATGAGAAAGACCCCCTGCAAAGCAGAGGAGGCCTCATCCCCTCACACCAAGTGCCATGAGGGAGACCCCCCCAAACAGAGAGGGTCCTGTCGCCTCACACCAAGTGCCACAAGAAAGACCGCCCAAAACAGAGGGGGTCTCATCTCCTCACACCAGGTGCCATGAGAGAGACCCCCCAAACAGAGGGAGTGACCCCATACCCACCCACTCGGTGCCATGAGAGGGACCCTGCAAGAGAGAGGGGATGAGCCCACCCCCCCCACACTCGGTGCCATGAGAGGGGACTCCCGCAGAGGAGACGGGAGACCCCGTCCCCTCCCCTCGGTGCTGAGGGAAGCCCCCGGGCCCGGCCGGTGCCCCCCGCGGCGGCGGGTCCCCCCCTCACCCCGCTTGACGACGTGCATGGCGGCGGTCGGCGTCCCTTAGCGCAGGTCTCCCAACGGCTCCTCAGCACCGAGCGCGGTCTCAGCGCTTCCCGCTCCCGCCAACGGCCCTGACCCTGCTGCGCCGCCGTAGCGCTCCACCCCTCCGGCCGAGGCGGCGGGCGACATCTTGTCTCCGGGCACCGCCTCATACTTTGCCCCCTTCCCCCAGCGCCACGACTTCAGCGCCGCTTTCCACCGTTAGCGGAGACTCGTCCCTTCCTCCATCCCAACGTCTCCCCCGTCTCCTCCCGGGAAACACCACCCCACCGGGGAGGGCCGCGCCGCTTGCCCGCTTCCAAGATGGCGGCCGGTTGCCCGCTTCCCCCTGCAGGGAGGCGGCGGGACGGGAAAGGGCGGTTCAGGCCGGCGCGAGGGCGCGACGTACGGAGCCCGCGAAGGGACAAAACGCCCTCGTCCCGCCATAAGCAGTACAACCGTTAACAATAGCCATTTTAATTGTACTACAGCAAGGCCCAAACGTAATATTTAATGCGATCCGACAAATGAGAGGCGGTCACACAGCTGCCTTTCTGCCCTGGCCCCACACGGAATGCCACTGCCCTGGGGCATGGCAGCCTGTGCAGCAGCATGGCACCCAGCCCAGGCCCGCCTGTGAGGGGACTGGGCCAGGGGATGGGAGTGGAGCTGGCACCCCGTGAAGAGAAAGGGCCCCAGGGAACACACAGCCCCTGGAGGGCACTGAAGGCTGGGGGACGCCGAGCTGCCATCCTCGGTGGTGTGCCCCAGCTGAGGGTGACATGAAGGGTACACATCCCACCTCTGGGATCTCTAAAAAGCCCATGGAATCACAGGGAGTTTGGGTTGGAAGGGACCTTAAAGATCACCCGGTGCCACCCCCTGCCCTGGGCGGGGACACCTCCCACCAGACCAGCTTGCTCCAAGCCCCGTCCAACCTGGCCTTGAACCCCTCCACGGATGGGGCAGCCACAGCTTCTCTGGGCAACCTGCGCCAGGGGCTCACCCCCCTCACAGCCAAGAATTTCTGCCTCAGATCTCAGCTCAGTCTCCCCTCTTGCAGTGGAAAACCCTTCCCCCTCCTCCCATGGCTCCCCTCCCTCATCCAGAGTCCCTCCCCAGCTTTCCTGGAGCCCCTTGAGGGACTGGAAGAGGCTGGAAGGTCTCTGCGGAGCCTTCTCTTCTCCGGGCTGAACCCCCCCAACTCTCTCAGCCTGTCCTCACAGCAGAGGGGCTCCAGCCCTCCCAGCATCTCCGCGCTTCCTCTGGCCCCCTCCAACAGCTCCGTGTCCTTTTTATGTTGGGGACTCCAGAGCTGGAGGCAGCACTGCAGGGGGGGGTCTCATGACCACCCTTACAACATCAGGACTGACAATGTCAATGAGGGGGCACCATACCACTGCGCTTCAGGAGGGTGAGCCCCCTCCCTGCCCCCGTGGGCAACCACCATCTCCTTCTGTAGCCCTTGCTCCTCTCAGTGGCAGGGGAAACATCTGGGAACCCATCCCGGGCTCGTGGGCAGCAGCACCCAGAGCTCTGCTGAGGTTTATGTGCATAACGCAACCCAAAACGTCAGCAGTTCCTCTGCTAACCTGCTCTGAATGTCTTGGAAAAAGGCAGCCGACCAGCAGCTTCTGAGTCTGAAATGGGGTGATAATATCTTGCGTTTATCACGTACAGCATCTTCCCTTTCTGCACAGGGCCTGTGAAGTGCCGCTTCCCCCCAAGAAGCACACCGCCCGCAGGGGACAACGCTGAGCAGATTCGCACCGTGCCACCACGAGTGGGAAACGGGAAGCTGAGGCGAATACAGCACCGCAACGGAAACTTCAGGGTTTGCACCCTGAGAGCATAATCATCCAGCGTGCAAGTTACCCTTTGGCTGGGGCTAAACCTATGAGTCTCAGAAATAGATCCCAGGAGCTTTGGTGGCACAAAATGGCTGGAAGTTCAGTTACTTATTTCTTCTGGACCACTGTGTCACTTCCCCCATGAAGGTGTTGAATCATAGAATCATAGAATCATGGAATTGCCTAAGTTGGAAGGGACCTTTCAGATCATCGAGTCCAACCATCAACCCAACACTGACAAAAACCATCACTAAACCATATCGCTAAGCACCACGTCTGCCCAGCTTTTAAATCCCTCCAGGGATGGCGACTCCACCACTGCCCTGGGCAGCCTCTTCCAATGCTTGATAGCCCTTTCAGTGAAGACGTTTTTCCTAATATCCATCCTAAACCTCCCCTGGCGCAACTTGAGGCAGTTCCCTCTTGTTCTGTCGCCTGTTCCTTGGGAGAAGAGACCGACCCCCCCTGGCTACACCCTCCTGTCAGGGAGTTGTAGAGAGTGAGAAGGTCTCCCCTCAGCCTCCTTTTCTCCAGGCTGAACACCCCCAGCTCCCTCAGCCGCTCCTCACAAGATTTCTTCTCTAGACCCCTCCATTCAGACTCCAAGCAAAAACGGCCATTACTGATTCCTCAGCACCAAGGTTTGCTTGGAAGGTGCCCTGTGCACTGGCACCAGTGCCTGATGTCACTCAGCTGGAGCGGGAGCACTGCACAGAGGCTGGCTGCCCAAATAGCTCCTGTCTCAAAGATGAGACCCAGGGAATTTTTGGGACTGATCAGGAAATGGGAATAAATTCAGGGTAGTTCCTCTATTTTATTGGAAAAAGGCCTACAGAAGGAAAAAGTGTGGCATTCTGATCCGTTTGAAGCCTGAGCTGTGCTCATGGATCTTTGCTCTCGAGTTCTTCTTGTGTTTTATTCACTCTTTTTTGAAAAAACAGTAATAGGTGGAGCAGTTGTTTCATTTTATGAGGATGTGACTGCATGTCGTGGGTTAAACTGCTGCAGAGGAAAACCAGCCTCCTCCCCTCCCCTGTGGCTATGGCTAGATCAGAATGACCAAGATAAACCCAATTTTTAGAGAGGTGAGTTTTGAAAGGAAACGTAGCAACGAAACACAAACTTCCTGAGGCTGCACAATACTTTACCTCCGCCCGGCCCTGAGACAGCTGCGGCTGGAGTGGAGCATCTGTGCTAACAGGTTCCTGTTGTTGCTCCTTTGCTGACTTCCACAGTGAAAGTTCCTCTGTCTGAACAGGCAGCTTCATTCAAACTATCAGAGCATTGATAAGCTTTAATAAAGGCATTGAGCCTTTCCCAGCCAGGAAATGGGCGCTGAGCTGGAACAAAGCACTCAAAACTGAACCAAGGTTCAGGACAAGAGGTAATGGGCACAAACTTGAGCATAGGAAGTTCCATCTCAACATGAGGAAAAACTTCTTTCCTGTGAGGGTGGCAGAGCCCTGGCACAGGCTGCCCAGAGAGGTGGTGGAGTCTCCGTCTCTGGAGACATTCCAAACCTGCCTGGACACGTTCCTGTGCAACCTGCTCTGGGTGACCCTGCTCCGGCAGGGGGGTTGGACTAGATTATCTCCAGAGGTCCCTTCCAACCCTGTGGTTCTATGATTCTATGATTCTAAGGTTGCTTCAGTACCTAATAGTCTTCACACTGTGGAGCCACAAAACAAAGGATCTGATCCTGCCATGGATCAAGGGGACAGACATACCAAGGAAACTGTGGCTCCTACCTCTTCCCCACGGGCTCCTGTCTTACCCTGTGTGAAGGCAGCTGGGAGTCTGCATGTGAGTCCACCGTCCTGGCGTGCTCTGCAGGGAACCCAGGATGCTGGACCAGCAGGGAGCTGCGGAGATTTGCATCTTATCTCACTCCAGAGCTGACATTCTGTGTGATGTCCTGATGCCAACCACTCTTCTGGACCAAGGGAGGTCCAGCCTCACTTTTGGCAGGGAACAGAGTTCAGGTCTCTTCCAAAGCAGCCATTGATCATGCTGATGATGTATCTGATGACATAGCTGGTAAAGCTGGGCAAGTCTTGAGTTCACGTCTCCCCTTTGAAGGAGGGGATTCACACCCGTGCTCCCCATTGTCCAAGAAGCACTGTCCCTGGCAGGCTGCAAGTGTCCTCAGCATGGAGTCTCTCTCTGGTTCTCCTGATGAAGATCTGGTTTTCCCAGTCCTGCTGGCTTGTGCTTGTAGGTCACCTACCGGACTGGGCCCTGAGAAGACTCATCCTGAAGATTTTGACAGTGCTGTAGTGCCAGGCTGCCCCGCTGGCAGCACTCTTGATGCAAGCGGAGAGCTGTCGGGCTTGAGGAGCATTTCTGGCCAAAGCAGGGAAACCATGAGAGTGAGGAGAAGGCCTTGAGTCATGGACTGAGGTACCTTAATCTTGCCAGGGACAAAGACCTGGCTGCTCTGTGACTCTGGCTCTGAGGGCCCCTAGGCTACAGTCGAAGTTATGAGCATTTTAAGTATCTTGGGGGTTTCTTACAGGATCCAGTCTGTAAGGAGAAATTACAGATGGAAGAGTCTAATCCTCCACCTCCTGGTTGTTTGGTGCATCATAGCATGCTATGCTAATTCCCCAGCTCTAATTGCTGGTCTCTCCGTTGCTCTGGGGCAACTGTTTGCAAAGCTGTACCATAATGGTCTGCAAAGCTGTACCAAAACAAGACCACCAGAATTACCCAAGTAAAAAACAACTCTTCCATTTCCTTCTTTCGGGTGGAATTGCAGTTAATTCCTTGACCCAGAAACTTCTGTAGAAATGCTGTTGGTTTGAAGAGACTGTGTGGTTCTGATTGTCTCTCTTGCAAGCTCCAGGATTTGCAGTGCTCCAGGAGCACAGCCGCACTCTGGCAGATGGCGTGAGATGAAGGCGACCACAGCCACCAAGCAGAATGACTCTTTCTTCCTTTGGTTTCCTCCCATGATGAGCTTCCTTTTTGCTCCTGACTTAGGCTAGATTGCAGTCACCCCACTAAGACGACACAGTCTTTCAGAGGGGGTCACCAGCTTGGTGGATCACTGGACAATTCATGACCCATTCCCATCCTGCAAAACTGTTCTCGGTTGATAAGAGTTGATTCTGATGAATCTGTATCTGAAATCTGTCCTTTTCTCCACTCTCCCTGCTGGGGATGGTGGGGATTGTTCTGGTTCAAGGTTTATTTCCTTCTTCTGAGACACCTGCTCCATTCAGAGGTTAGAAGCAGCTGGCTTCAGGTGCAGTGTGACGGCAATGGCCAAAGACAGGCAGGGCCAGTGTATCAGCCATGAGAAAAATGCACCTAATACTGAGAGATAGCCAGAAGCTGGTGTGCAGCAGAGGATCAGGGATCTAACCCAGCGTCCCCTGGAAGATGCAGAGAAAAGGAGGTGAAAACGCTAACAAGAGCAGAAGATGACTCAGTGGCTGGAACGAGGGAACTGCGGGAGAAATACTGACTCTCTTTCATGGGTAGATCACAGTTTTAAGTTGAACTCTTTCAGCAGCTGCTACTACTGCTGACGCTGAGCCTGTGCGAAGGTGGCAGCAGTCTGTCTCCCAGAAAACCCAAACCGCTACTTCTGCTCCTTAGTTGGCTGCCTGGTTTTCCCAGCAGACAGACAAGGAGAGCACAGCCACTAACTGGGAAAACAGGGTGACTGTAACAGGTGTTTTGGGGGATGTGGCCATCAAAGATAACCTGGAAAGGGAGATGGAGCCATTCCTGAAGCTGCTCCTTCCTTCTGCCTGGACACTGTTCAGCTTGGAGGGGACAGCGGACCCCTCTGCATCCCTCTTCCCACTCCCCCCTCTTCCTCATGCCTTCATGCCCACTGGCCTGGAGCATCGGGTGTGAGCTTGGCATGGTTGTCTGCCTTCTCACACTGCTCTGCAATGAGGTGGGGATCGGCCACCTTTGCAGTGCCATGGCCCTGATGTCCCGGTGCCCCTCCTGCGCGGGGACACGGCTGGGGAAGGCACCGTGCTGCTCCTGCAGCGTGGCTTGGCCACAGGCGTCTGGGGAGCCTGGCACAAAACGAGGTCCCAGCAGAGGCTGGGTGCTGAGGGGAGCCACCCTGCACGCCCTGCCCTGAGCTCTGGGTGAGCAACGGATCCTGTCTCACCCTGCTGAGCGCAGCCCTGTCCCCACAACTCGTACTGAGCTGGCAGTGATGCCTCTGGTCCCTTCTGGCTGCAAAAAGGAGCAGGATGAAAAGTTTATGGGGGACTGTAGGCTCTGGGGGGGTTCATGGGGACCCTGTCACAGCAGATCCCGCACCCCGGGCCGGGACAAGCTGGGGCGGAGCTGTACCTGGCGCAGGTGAGCAGAGCGTGGCCGTCCCTCCCTCTCGCCACCCAGCAGGAAATGCCGTGCACCGGGCACCTCGACACGCCGGGGTCCCCGGCCCCCGCCACGCCACCGGAGCCCACGGTAGGACCAGGGCGCTGAGGGGACGTGTCTACCCTGTCCTGTGCTGCTCCCACTGCTGGCGACCCACAGGGTGCCGGTCACCCTCCACAGCCCTGTGGCAGCTGGCCCCGCTGGGAACCCCCGCAGTGAGCCACGGTTGTGGTGGGAGCAGCAGCAGGGATGTCTGGATCCTGCAGGGGTTTCCATGGATCGTTGCCCCTTAGCCACCCATGTGCCATGGTGATGGCCAGCCTTTGGGTCTCAGCCCGGCTTGGTTCCTCTTGCAGTCCCTCTGCCGTGGAGCAGTGCCTTTTCTCCATCCCCAATGGGTGGACACCCCCTCGCAATTTGCCCTGTGGCTGCAGTTTGGCAGAGCTGCCGGTATTTCTCAAGAGTGCACAAAGCAGCCGGAGCCCGGTGTCCCCTTGGTTGCGGGGCAGATCTCCCACACGTCTGGAGGGCTCTGGGGAGGCTGTGCCGGGCAAAGCCGGCTCTGCTCTGGAAGGCAGGTGGAGCTGATGCTCTTCAGAGCATCTCTGCGAAGGGCTGAAGGGACCCCACCACTCTCCCTTGCGTTGGGGCTGCAGGTTGCTGCTGGGGCATGGGATGGCCAGGGGCAAGCGGGGTCCGGGTGCAGGCTGCTGCCTGGGGGGCCTGTGCAGGCAGATTTCCTTCTGGGGTACAGAGACTGTGGGACAGGCAAGCCACCGAGGGGGTCACAGCTCCCAGGTAACCCCAGACAGCGTGGAGCACATGAATGGTGGAGGAGATGGGGCTGCTCGGCCCCTGTGGTCTGCCCTTGGGGCTTCAGCCGTCTGGTCCCACTGCAGTGCAAGATGTGGGGGCATGGGACAGGACAGGGCTTGGGCACAGTGACAGCGCTGGATGCTCTGGGCTGAGACTGGCTGGGCTAGAGCCCTGATGTCCTGCTGTGCTGTCTCCCCGTGGTGAGCAAGCAGCGAGCTGTGGGGCCAGGGTGCTTGCACGGCCCTGCTGCTGGCTGCGCCGAAGGCTGCCGAGCACCGCTCTTCCTCAGCCCCGTCCTGCCTCTCATTCCTGAGACCCCCCCGGTCATGTTTGCCATCATTTGGGGTGGGTAAGGTGGCGGAGAGCAGGTCCTGCAAAGCCAGCAGGGCTGAACAGGCCCAGGGGATTTCCATCCACAGCTCCAGTACCAAGAAAACATGATTGGAAATGGGTGGGGCTGATAACTGCATTAATTGCCCCATGACCGGGACGAGGGTGCTGCAGGTGCCTGTGCAAGGCAGCTCTGCGGGAGAGGGGCAAGAGCAGCACCCTGGGCCAGGAGAGTTGCCCGGGAAGCCCTTGATCATCCTGTGGCAAGTTTCCTGCATTCCCTGGTAGCATTTTAACTCCCCATCCATCCTCGCTGACCTCCCCAGGGAAGGTGCCGCACATTTGTCACCTCCTGCCCTCAAAGCAGCGGGGAGGCAGGTGGCATGGCCCCTGTGTGTAAGCAGTTATGACCACTTTTCCATTGCTCTGGGCTGGCAGTGGGAAGCCCGAGGAGGTGTGGGGACAGCAGATGCTGCCAGGGGCGCAGGGCACCCATAGCACAGCTCGGCAAGCTCAGCAGGAGCCTGCCTCGGTCTGCACTGGCCCTGCTGTGCCCGGGCTGGCTCCTGCAAACAACAGTGGGCATCCCTGCACCGTGCTTCCCGACCAGTTCTGGGAAGACAGACAGCCTTGATGCAGTGCCAGATGTGGGGCAATGCCTGCTCAGCCGGTGGCATAGTTAATCTGCACCTTGTTTCAACCACCCACAGATAATCGCGAGCTGATACCTGGGACATTGCAGGAATGCTGAGGCTCACCTCGGTTTCTGGAGTAAACAAGCTCATGTGGGTGCTGGCACTCCCCAGCTGCAATCCCCTGGGATCAGGTGCCTGGAGGGAGCTGGACTGTGCCCGTGGACTTTGCACAAGAGCAGACGTCTTGGTGTCCTGGGGCTGCATGTGGCCAAAAATGGTTGCTTCTGATGAGCCCCAACACGCTGATGTCTCGGGGACCACATGAGAGCCACCCTCAGCAGTGCACACTGTCTGCCTGCTGCAAGGCACATCTGTAGCGATAGGACGAGGGGGAAGGGTTTTCCACTGCAAGAGGGGAGATTGAGCTGAGATCTCAGGCAGAAATTCTTGGCTGTGAGGGGGGTGAGCCCCTGGCGCAGGTTGCCCAGAGAAGCTGTGGCTGCCCCATCCCTGGAGGGGTTCAAGGCCAGGTTGGACAGGGCTTGGAGCAACCTGGTCTGGTGGGAGGTGTCCCTGCCCAGGGCAGGGGGGTGGAACTGATCTTTAAGGTCCCTTCCAACCCAAACCATTCTGTGATTCTGTGATCTCCTGCCCACAGCCCTGAGAGAGCGGGATGGGGCTGGGGAATGTGCTGGATTTCAGGATTTCTGCACTCACTGGAGACTGTAGGGATGGAGGAGCATTTTCCACATGGCTGGAGTTTACAGATTGCTTTCCCGATGACCCATCCCATTGCTTAGGAAGGGATGGTGTGAGCAGAGGAAAAAGATGCTATGCAGGACAAGTAAATACTGGATCAGCCCCCTAAAGCCTGGGCAGGGACACTGTGTCACGGAGGGTATTTTTATTTCATTCAAGACTGGATCCTCTTCTGCAATAAACTCTCACGCTCCAGTGGGAGCGAAGCCTGGGCCGTCCAGCCTTTGGCTTGTGTCGCGCATGAGATCAGGTCTGATCTCAGCGGTCCCGGCTGCCTCTGTGATCTGTGAATCATAACGCTGCTGCGCCACTGAGCAATGCTGCTCTGCTTCGAGCGGTGCTTCCCCACGGGGTCCTGCAGGCGGGGGAAACTGAGTCACAGCAGCACTGGCCTTGCCAGAGGCAGGGCTGGGGTGAGAGCCACACGCTCCTGAGGCCTGGAACACAGCTGGGTGGGAACAAACATTTGCATCTGTCATGACACTGATACTAAAGGAAATTCCCCACGCAACAACATTCCCAAGTACCATCATGCTGCCAGACCCCCACCCAGGGGCTGGGGGATGGTCCTTACGCTGTCTTGCTCATCCTCATCTCTCCTGGCAGTCCGACTTTGCTCGGTTGGGATCTGTCCTGGAGGGACTGGGGGAAGGCTGCAGCCCGGGTGCCAGAGGGGACCTCTGGGGAAGGACCGTGTGGCTGGAGCAGCCTCTGTGGGCCTATTTGGAGGATCCCTCGATCCTTCCCAAGGTGGCAGGACCTGTGCCCAAGGAGGCTGGTGCTGGTGGAAGGGATCACAACCCCAAACCCTGCCGTGACCTTGCAGCTTCCTGCGGTGCTGCCAGCTGTGCCCTTGCGGCTCCCTGTGGTGCTGCCGGCCATGCCCTGGGAGCAGAGCAGCTGTCCTGCAGCCTCTATGGGCCCCGGTCCCCCAGTGAGCCCCTGGCAAGACCTCATGATAACAAATGAGGCACGGTATCTCTGTTCCTTCTCTCCCCACCACGCTCGTTCTCCCTTCAGCAGAGGTGCCAGCAGGGTGAGAGTATGGGGTCCAGGGCTAGTGAGAGGTATGAGCCCCCATCTCCCTGCTGGTCCCCCACCTCAGAGCCACAGAATCCCAGAATTGTAGGGGTGGGAAGGGAGCTCTGGAGACCATCCAGTCCAACACCCTGCCAGAGCAGGGTCACCCAGAGCAGGTTGCACAGGAACGCCTCCAGGTGGGTTTTGAGTATCAATGGACAAGGAGACTCCACACCTCTCTGAGCAGCCTGTGCCAGAGCTCTGCCACCCTCAAAATGAACTTGTCCTTATTTTCTTCATTCCAGTTTGTGCCCGTTGCCCCTTGTCCTGTCTCCGAGCACCACTGAGAAGAGTCTGGCCCCATCCTCTTGCCCCCCACCCTTTAGCTCTTGCTGAGAACTGATGAGATCCCCTCTCAGTTTGCTCTTCTCCAGGCGGAACAGCCCCAGGGCTCTCAGCCTTTCCTCAGCACAGAGATGCTCCAGCCCCTCCGCATCTCCGGAGCCTCCGCTGGACTCTTTCCAGCAGTTCCCTGTCCTTCTGGAACTGGGGAGCCCAGAACTGGACCCAGTGCTCCAGCTGTGACCTCCCCAGGGCAGAGCAGAGGGGGAGGATGACCTCCCTCCACCTGCTGGCCACGCTCTTTTTAAAGTGACGGTCCGCACCGTGCACACAGCACACAGCACAGGGTCTCTCCTCCCTGCGTCCAGCATGGCTTTGCCTTGGCACAGGGTGAGACGATGGCTCCAGCCCTTGCTCGTGGGTCCCCTGTCCAGGCACGAGGGCAGGACCCTGGCAAAGGTGGAAGCCCAAGATGGCCCCACTGGCCTCGGAGGCACTGGGCAGGCGGGCTGTGGCCAGTGGTGCATCAAGCAGTGGCAAGCACTCCTGCAGCCACTCTCATCTGCCCAGCGCAGGGCTGGGTGCCGGAGTGCCGATCCGGGCAGTCCCTGTGTTTTTATGGTCCTGGGAGCATGAGACAGCAGAGATGAAAACCCACCCCTGGGGTGGGTGAATGCCAGCTGCTGACTTTCACGCTATGGGAGGATCTGCTGGATCAGGCGTGCTCAGGGCATTTGGGCAGGGGTCTACCCTGACCTGCGCCGGGCTCCTGCAGCCTGGGGACCAGCATGGAGCTCTGGGCCAGCCCGAGCCTCCCACGTCCCACAGCATGGGCCACTACAGGGTCCTGCTGGGCAGTTTCAGGGAGACACCCGAAATCCTTTTGGGAACCAGATGCTTTTTCAGTGAGATCTTGGCCATGCCCAGCCTTGCTGAGGACCCTTGCAGGGTTTGCAGGCTGTGGCCAGCGGGTCCTGATGCTTTGCTCTCCTCTGCAGGTCAACATCTTCCATACGGAGGGTCCGCTTGCCAACCCCACCAGCCAGCCCTGGCCAGGACCCCCGCCCCAGCCTGAGATCCTGGCCCCCACCCCACCCCGGGAGACCTGGTCCAGCAAGTACGAGTTCTTGCTGTCCTGCCTGGGCTACTGTGTGGGGCTGGGCAACGTCTGGCGCTTTCCCTACCTGTGTTACCGCAATGGAGGAGGTGGGTCCCAGCCGCGGGCACACACACCCCTTCCCCGGGCACCCGGGCACTGCTCCCTTCTCCAGGATGGAGACCAGGGGCACAGGGGGCTGGGGAGGAACAGTGGGATGGTGCATGGGGGCTGTGCTCTCCAGGAGAGCAAACATGGGGGATTCAGGGATTTAGGGTCTTGTGTTGCCCACCTGGACACCACCAGTTTAACCTCACTGTAAGGACCACGGGGAAGGATGCTTTAAGCATCTCTCCTTGAATCTGCAGGGAGACTTCTCCTGCTCCTGCTGGGGCTGCCCTGTGCCTGCCTGTGGGGTGAGCCTGGAGCAGGCAGCAGCACAATCCCGGGTGGTCTGAGCCAAAAAGAGCTGGATCCCCTCTGTAGAGCATCTCTGCCCCTGCCCGGAGAAGCGGGGCATGGCCAGAAAGGCAGTGACCCCCCGGCAGCTCTGTTAGCCCCTCCACAGCAGTGGTAGCAGGGGGTGCTGTGCAGCTGCAGGCTGTTGTGCGTGATGCGTGGAGGTGCCCGTCCACTGTAAAACCCAATTCAGTTGGGCAGGAGCGCCCGGGAAGGCAGCCAAGGGGGGCAATAACCTGCCACATTTCTGGGGCAGGACAAAGTGCAGGCAGCTCAGCGTGTAGCTGGTGCCTGGTGGCAACACCCCACGATGCAGCGCCGTGTCCTTGGGCTGTGGGACCGGGGAAACCTCCCCAAAGGTCATTCCTGAGCCCCTCACTTCTGCTGCTGCCCTGAAGCTGTCTCCCCTTGCACCCAGCCAAAGGGCTCACCTCTCCCCATCCGTCCCTTGCCAGCTTTGCTGTGCTTCTGACCCACACTGCTCTGCCCTATGGCATCTCCCCTTATGCTGGGCATCACAGTCTGCACTGCTCTGCTGCTGGCTCGGGGTCCCCAATGCTCTGTGGGCTCGGAGACAGCCCAGCCCCACAGCCTGCCCTCCCCAGAACAGGATGGGTGGCTTTTATTGCACTGTTTTTTCACACTCACTTCAAACTGCCCTGTTAAATAGGTGATTTCCCCTTTGCCCCACAGATGCTTCTTAAATCACTGTAACTGAAGTAATTTGCTAATGAGCCAACCGACTTGTTTGCGGCATGGCTGGCCGGCGGGTGTGTTTGTGTGGCAGCCAGGCAGCCATACCTGGGGCACAGGAGTGTGGGACTCTGCCTGGCACCCCATGGCCCCCCAAACCTCTGCCCCAAGCTCCAGCCATCCCTGACACTGCACGCTCACCCCTGCTGCCCGCCGGGGCTGGCAACCATCCCTGTGACACCGCACAGGGCTGGGGAAGCACTGGCACCTTGGCAGGACGTGCCAGGGCTGGACTGTGCCAACCACGTCGCCTAACCGGGGAGGAATTTGGCCCTCAGGGCAGGGCTCGCTGCTGGGTGGTGGGGCTGCCGTGCCCTGCGCTGGGGTTGAGGTGGAAGGTTGGCTGTGGATCCTCCTGGGAAGCATCTCCTCCTTCCCGAGGGGCTGCGCAGCCTGCCCTGCGTTAGCGCCAGCACCGGGGGGGGACCAGAGGGAGAAGGAGAAGCGGCTGCTCCCATGGGAGATGCTGCTGCCCCAGGGCACAGGGGTGTGGGGGGGCTCCCGTGCCCAGCTGGCACCCTGCTCCTGCGGGGATGGGGACCACAGTGGGGTGACCTTCTGTGGGGACAAGGAGATGCAGCTGTCCCCACTCACTGTGGTGTCCCCCATCATGGCCGCCTTTGGCATGGCTGCAGAGGACACCGGGCTTTTCCCTTGCTGCAGTGACGGCTGGCATGTGGGACACCCTGAGCCTCCTGCGCCCGACGCTCCCACCACCCATCACGGGCTCCTCACCCCCCAGGTCTTCTCCTGGGGCACAGCTGCCTGCGGGCAGGGGCTGCCTGCACCACACGGGGCCACGCATGCCCAAAGCCGGGTGCTCCCTTGGGGCTGGGAAGGGCAGGAGATGGGCTGTGCTGTGGGACACTTGTGGGGTGCATCGCCCACATGTGAGAAACCCTCCTCATCCAACAACAACGACTCAGGCAGTGAACAATACAAAACACATTTTATGTGAACATTCTTGCAAGAACAGGTGACCTAGCAAGTAGGCACACTTTTGGTTCTTAAAACACACTTTTTTATTTCCTAATCCTGGATGATTTTTCCCTCCCCTGTTTCCCATTGGTTAGGTACTACAGGCTTCACAGCCTGTCCGGAGTGCCTAAAATCCTTCCTGGATGTCCGCCTCTGCTTGCTTCTCTTTATGCTACACCTAGAGGGCTTATCTGACTAATTTATTTCTTTCCTTTTTGGCGAAATTGCCCAATGTCCTTAGCCCTGGTTAAATGTTTGACCACCCCTCTAGACACTAATCCGGTAAGAATCAGTTTGTCCTTTTGTCTGTGTGATAAGAGATGTTCTACAAGCCTTTGCTGGAGCCTCTTTGTCTTAGTCGTTCCCTTATTGTGTCACCTCTGATGGAAACGGCTTTTCTCCATTGCAAAAACAATCCCTGCCTTTCTTACACATGGACCCTACAGACCCCTCATCCCAGCAGGGTGAGGCTGGCTTCGGCCAGGTGCAAGGATGAGTATGCTTGCCACTGGATGTCACTGCACCCACCCAGCCACGCAAGGGCCTGTGCTGCCGGTGGGCACTGCCTGGCACCCAGGGGGGATGAAGAAGCCGCTCCCTGCCCACCCTCTGGGCAGCATCAGCCAAAGGGGCTTGGGGCCAGCAGGAGAAATCAGTCCCCCCACAAAGTGATGGGGGGAAGGCAGTCAGGGGAGAGCATATCCCAAAGCCACGGAGCTGGGGTTGTTGTGAGGTTTGTCCCCGTGCGACACCTCTAGTAGAAGACCCCTGCAGTGCCAGCGCCTCTGGGATGGACTGGACCAGCAGAAAAGCAGCCAGAGCCACCATTTCCCAGCACCGTGGGCAAAGCAGGGACATGAGCACTGCCCCAGTCCCACGGCCCGGCGATGCTCAGCTGATCCCTGGCCCCGCCGCCGGTGCCTCCAGCTGCGGGGAGCCAGCAGGACTGGGGCACCGTCACCCCTCGCTTCCAGCCTCTGCCAACGGCCAAGCAGGAATTCCTGATGTCCCAATGGGGCTTTAAACCCGTGGTGGTCCCCTCCTCCCCAGGCCGAGCCCTGCAAAGCCTCTGCCAGGGCTGCCTGGTGACTCCCCTGCAGCGCTGCGTTAATGAGTGCTGGCCTAACAAGCAGTCAGCCCCACATCTGGTCTGTCAGCGAGGCTGTGGGGGAGCAGGGATTGAATACGGCGTCGTGGCTGGAGAGCTGCTCCACTGCGGGGAACGGCAATCGCTGCGCCAGGGCTTTGCCACCGGGAGAGGATGGGCTTGGGCTGCAGCTGGCTGCCAGCTGGGAAATGCCAATTTCTCCCTGGGAAAATGTCGTTTTCCAGCACAAATTTGGCCTGGCTGAGGCTGCAAGGAGCAGGATTTCCTCTGCAGAGAAGGCAGTTGGTGAGACAAGCTGTGTAATGATGGAGATGACAGTGTATCGCCAGAGGGAACACTGGGATCTCCTGTGGGCACATCCAAGGGCCCTGAGCATCCCTCAGCCCTGAGCATCCCTCAGCCCTGAGCATTCCATGGTGCTGAGCATCCCTCAGCCCTGAGCATCCCATGGTGCTGAGCATCCCTCAGCCCTGAGCATCCCATGGTGCTGAGCATCCCTCAGCCCTGAGCATCCCTCAGCCCTGAGCATTCCATGGTGCTGAGCATCCCTCAGCCCTGAGCATCCCATGGTGCTGAGCATTCTGCAGCCCTGTGTATCCCATGGTGCTGAGCGTCCCTCAGCCCTGAGCATCCAAGGGCCCTGGGCATCCCATGGCGCTGAGCTTCCCTCAGCCCTGAGCACCCCGTGGCCCTGAGCACCACTGCAGTGCCCACAGGTGCACCCACCACCCACCCCAAGCCAGGGCCAGCAGGATCCCACCAGCTCCCAGCTCAGGCCCTGACGTGGCGTTCATGGGCAACTCATCTGCAGGGTCAGCAGGATCCCACCGGTTCCCAGGATGGAGCCAGCAGCCCCCAGGAGTTTTCCTTGCTTCGCTGCATCCTGCCCAGACACGTGTCCTCGCCACGAGTTGGAACCATGCACATCTGTCCTCTGGGGGGGGCCTGGACTGGTGCCGGCCATGCCCCCAACCTGCTGCCCCTCTCCTTCTGCCCAGGCATCTTCCTTATCCCCTACTTCATCATGCTGCTCGTCACAGGGCTGCCCCTCTTCCTGATGGAGCTGAGCCTGGGCCAGTATGGGGCTGCGGGGCCCATCACCGTCTGGAAGTGTTGCCCGCTCCTGAAAGGTGGGGCTGGGGGCACCTCTCCTTCCTGCCCCTGCAGCCGCTGGGGACGGCTGGACTGTGGGAAGGGATGAGGGATGGGTACGGGGGCTGGGACGTCCCCTTGGTCCCTGGGCAGGTCTCCTGCCACCTCTCCAGCCCCTTGGACCCCTGCCGGGGGTCTGCAGGGAGTGGACGGGCCCCCGCCTGCCCTCCCTTAGCCACCCCTCTCCTCCCACAGGCGTTGGCGTTGCCATGCTGATCGTGTCCTCCCTGGTGTCCCTCTACTACAACGTCATCATTGCCTGGGCTTTATACTACCTGGGGTCCTCCTTCCAGAGCCCCCTGCCCTGGTCCTGCGATGCCCCCTGGAATGCGGACATCTGCAAGGTCAGTGGCCCCCGGGCTGGCAGCATGGCGGGGTCCGGTCCCAGGGTGGGATGCTGCGGAGGCAGATGCCACATGAGGACCGGGCAGGCAGTTTCTCTTTGGAGAAGCTTTGCTGGCAGCAGGAGGGTCGGGACATGGGGGATGGTGGTGGTGGCAGTGGCCGTGATGGTGACCTGGTGGGGCTGTGTGTTGCAGAACGTGTCGGGGAGCACCGGCCGGGTCAGCGCCAGTGAGGTTTTCTGGAAGTAAGTCCCCGTGTGGCAGCGTGGCACATGTTCCTCTCCCAGCCCACGTCCGGGGGTCCAGCCCCAGCTCCATCTCCCCCGGTCCTTGGGGGGCCAGGGCTCAGCGAGCAGCAGCCGGCTTTGAGGATGGCAGAGGGGTGGACAAGGACATTGCAGGGGTGACAAGGGTGCCCCGCATCCCCTGTCCCGCTGACCCCTGTCCCCGCGCTGCAGCGAGCAGGTGCTGGGGGTGACGCACAGCTCCGGCCTCGAGGACCCGGGACCCGTGCAGTGGCCGCTTGCCCTCTGCCTGCTGGCGGCCTGGATCCTCGTCTTCCTCTGCATGCTGAAAGGCATCCGCAGCTCGGGCAAGGTGAGGGGCAGCGCCGGCGGGCACTGGGGGGGCTGCCGCGCAGGCAGAGTGGGGCTGAGCCATGCCGTGCCCTGCGCAGGTGGTGTACTTCACAGCCACCTTCCCCTACCTGGTCATCCTCATCCTCATCATCCGGGGGGCCACACTGGAAGGCTCCCTCAACGGTGTCCGCTTCTACCTCTCCTCGGACTGGAGCAGGCTGCAGAGCGCCCAGGTAATCCCACGCCAGGGCTGGGGGGTCCCCGACGGCAGTGATCCCCCCCCCAGCCGTGGTCAGCGGGGCAGGCTGGGCTGGGGAGTCCTGCAGCCCCCCCACATCATTGTCCCCCAGGTGTGGAGCGATGCAGCCTCACAGATCTTCTACTCCCTGGGCATCGGGTTCGGGGGGCTGCTCTCCATGGCCTCCTACAACAAGTTTGACAACAACATCATCCGGTGAGTGGGGCCGGGGCACAGGGGCTCGGGGGGCTCGGGCTGTCGGGGCAGCCCCGGGTTGCAGCTGGGGAGGAATGGGGTGGTCGTGGGGAGGTCTGAGCCCTGCGGGACCATGCAGGGATGCCCCCGTCTCCATCTTGACCCCACGGGTGTGGGGCTGTGACACCTTCCCCGGCAGGGACACCTTGGTCATCGCCATCGGGAACTGCTGCACCAGCTTCTTCGCCGGCTTCGCCATCTTCTCAGTACTGGGACACATGGCCTGGAGGAAACAAGTCCCCGTGGGCAGCGTTGCTGCCTCAGGTATGGGCTCGGGGAGGGGGAGCTCCTGCCCTGCCGTGCCAGGGGACATCCCGGTGCCCTGCGCAGGGACGGGGTGGTGGGGCTGCAGCCAAGCTCACACCCCACCTGGCTACCAGCTTGCTGGGCTCGGCCTGTCTCACCACAACGGGTCCTTTCATGCTTCCCTCTGTCTCACCCCGCAGGCCCTGGGCTGGCGTTCGTGGCATACCCCGAAGCCCTCTCCCTGCTGCCCGGCTCCCCGTTCTGGTCCATCCTCTTCTTCCTGATGCTCTTGACGCTGGGAGTGGACACTTTGGTGATTGTCACCTCAGGCAGCCCCATGTCCTGCCCTGTGCCTGGCTTTGGGGTGCCAGGTACACCCCATCTCGGGCATGCAGACTGCATGACATGCACGAGCTGGGAGCATGAGGATGATGTTGGGGTAGGGGTGATGCATGGCCCCCCCCATGTGGGGCTGCATCCAGAGTGATGGGGCAGGGATGCAGCCACATCCCACTGGCACTGGGCATGGGTTTCTCCATGTACCCAGATGTCACAGGGATGGGGGTGCCCATGGGGACAAATGCAAAGTCCCCTCTGTGTCCCCTCTGTGGGGACCATCCCCTGCACCCAGTCCAGGGGAGGCAGGGACCAGGACATCCTCCCCGCTGACATCCTCCATCCCTCAGTTTGGGAACATCGCGGGCATCACCACGGCCATCCTGGATGAGTTCCCAGCCCTGCACGACTGGAGGAGGAAGACAGCGTTCCTGGGTGTGCTCTGCATCTCCTTCTACCTGCTGGGCCTCCTGCTGGTCACCCAGGTATGGGGTCCCCTGCACCCCTATCGCACAGCACCCAGCACCCTCGGGTGATGCCAGGGTGGAGGCTGGGGAAACGGCCTCCTTCCCTCTCCAGCCTCTAGGACAGGGATGGAGGGCCATGCATATTCTTGGCATGGATGGTGTCTGTGGCCCCGGGGTGCCCTGCACCCACCCTGCTGCCCCTGGCGGTGGGTGCTGACCCCATCCCTCACCACCTCACAGGGAGGCATCTTCTGGTTCACCCTCATTGACACCTACAGCACTGGCTTTGGGCTGATCATCGTTGCCCTCTTCATGTGCCTGGGCATCGCCTTCTGCTACGGTGAGCGGAGCTGGTGGCCCTGGGGCACGCTGCGGCCAGCGCTGGGGTGTGGATTGGGGTGCAGCCAGCAATGGGGTGTTCACTGGGGTGCAGTCAGCCCTGGGGTGTGGATTGGGGTGCAGTCAGGGCTGGGGTGTGGATTGGGGTGCAGCCAGAGCTGGGGTGTGGTGCTGCCGGTCCCATAGCACTGCTGCAGAGTGTTTATGGCACAGGGTAGCCCCTGGCTACCACCCTGCCAAGGCTTGGCATTCCTGGGGCTCACGGCAAACCGTGGTCAGGGTCCGTAGGGTGCACCTGCAGCTGTGGACAGCTTGGAGCTGGGGTGGGCAGGGAGATACCCCCTGTCCTGCTGCCCACGCGCAGCTCAGGCCTGCAAGGAGACAATGCGAAGCTGGGGTGCAATTTTCCCTGTGCACGTGGGATGCGATTTCCTTTCCACCCACTGAAGTGTGGTGGATGTTCAGCACCCAGCACCACCACCACCAGCACGGCTCAGTCCCAGCACGGGGTGTTGTGGGTGCCCTGGAACGGATGCACCTGGCAGGGCCGTGCTGGGGTAGGCAGGGACCCGGCCATTACCTTCTCCCTGGGTGCTGCAGGCATGAACCAGTTCTGCCAGGACATCATGGACATGATCTGCCGGTGTCCGCCCTGGTGCAGCCACATGCTGGGCTACTTCAAGGTGTGCTGGGCCTTCTTCACCCCCTGCCTGCTGCTGGTGAGCACCAAGCACCCGCCTGGGGTTGGGGGTTGCGGGAAGAAGAGCTCCTCTCCCTCCGTCTCTGCTTCTCCAAGAGGGGCAGCTGTTGCCGTGGGTTTGGAGTGGGGCTGCCCCGGTCCTGGTGGCCTCCTGGGCCTCTCTGTGGCTGCTGGAGGGAGTTTGGGGTGGCCATGGGAGTCCCTGCGGCAGCCAGCCTGGCCAAGACCTCTGAGGACAGGTGGTGCCATGGCGTCACATCACTCCTGCCCACCCTGCCTTCCAGTTCACGCTCATCTACACCTTCCTGGACATGTACGGTGTGCCCCTGCGCTACGGCACCTACGAGTACCCTGCCTGGGGCACCAGCCTGGGCGTCTGCATCGGCGTCCTCACCTGCCTGCAGATCCCGCTCTGGGCCGCCGTGGCCCTGTGCCGCGAGTCGGGGACACTGAGTGACGTGAGTGTGCCAGGCGGGATGGGGCACAGGGACGAGGACCGGGAAGGGGTTGGGGCAGAGCAGGGGCTGCCCCAGTGCTGGGGATGGGGCGGGAAGAGCAGCGGTGGAGCGGGGGCGATGCTGACCCTTCCCCGAGGGAGAGGGAAAGGGCTGGAGCTGCAGGGCCGGAGTGGGAGGTGGGGTCTGAGCCCTCTGCATCCATACTGCTGCCAGCCCCTGCCCGCGGTGATGCTGCCCTCTGCCCCACGGGGCTCGGGGCAGCCCCTCCTCACCCTCACCCATCCTTAGCGCTTCCAGAAAGCCACCCAGCCCCTGCACTCCTGGAGGACGGCCACCGCCCGTGACGTGACTGGAGACATCATCGACGTGCCGTTCACCATCACCCTGACCAGCAGCGACTTCACCGCGCCGCCCCACCCCAGCAGCGAAGACTGATGCCAGCCCTGGGGCACCCCATGCCCTCACTCAGAGCCCCCCAGGAAGATGGAACCCGCCAGGGTTGGGGACACCAGCCCAGGGGCTGGGTCCCCTTGTGCCGTCACCGTCACCCACCCCGGTGGATGCTAACCACTGATCCCAGTGTGTATTTGGATTCTTTTTCCTAGAAATGTTCTGCCCGCTTCAAAGGTGTTTCTAGGGGACTCTCCGCCAGCAGCATCGACTGCCCAGGCCGTGCTCCAGCCCTTCACCCGCCTCTGGGCAGTTGTCACATCTCGGAGCAGTTTGGGGACGTCTGCGTGCGTCCATGGCCCTGACCCAGCGCTCTACCAGCAGGACAGGTTGCCGGCAGCATCCGTGCCAGTGGCAGCCACCTCGGGCAGGGGCCAGGGCCACCTCGGGCAGGGGCCAGGCTGGAGAAGCCCACCCTGGCGCTGACCCCTGGGTGGGCTCCGGGCCCTCCTGGCTGCTCCCCAGGCAGCGCACGGCTGGTACCGCTGTGGCTGGGCTGGCCCCGCAGCCGAATCAAAGCCCCCAGCCCGTGGCGAGCCTCATGGCGCAGGCGAGTGGGGCCGGACCCGCCCGGGGCCCGGTTTATAGCCTCAGGCAGCGGCGAGCGCAGGAGTGTGTTTGCTGCGGCTGCTGCAATAAAGCTCCATTTTCCAGCGCGATGTCGCTCGCTGCGCGCTGCTGGGGCCAAGCCCACATGTGCTGGTGCCTGCATGGGGGGTGTGAGCCAGCCGCCCCCCCACACCCCTGCGCCCCAGGGTGCCACCACCCCCCCAGGCTGTGCTGTGGCTGTTGGGCAGCACAAGCGGGGATGGATCCGTGCCCCGATCCCGGCGGGTGCTGCTGCTGCGCAGGGCGGTGGTGCCCCTCGGCAGGTCTGCACCGACGGCCCTGCTGACACACCGGAGCCCCGCGGTACCCGGGTGCTGGATCCTGCCATGTCCTCCCCCTGCAGCAGCCTCTGGACCTCTGGACTGATGCCCCGGTGCTGCCTGGGGGTGCAGGGGGACAATGTCCTGCTGGCTTCGGCCGCAGGAGCAGATGGGTGTGAGCAGGGAGAGGCTTTGGCAGGGGTTGGTGTTGCCCTGGGCAGGGTCAGTGGCCAGTTCCTCGCCCAGGAAGCTGAGGGGGCCCCCAGAGAAGTGTTTTTAACCCTGACCCCAGTGTCCGTCTGTCCTTCCTGCAAGTGTCCAGCCCAGCCCTGCGACAGCTGTGCTCTCCCCATGCTCCCGCCGGGTGATGTACGGGTGATGTACGGCTCCGTGGCCGCGTTGGCGGGATGGGGCCATCCTCCAGCAGCAGAAATAGTCCAGCACCATTGCGCCCACCCGGGCAGCGCAGGGTTATTCCTGGTGCTGAGCAGAAGTGCCTGATCCAGACCTGGCAGGACTCTGCGCATCCAGGCCAGGGATGGCAGGATACCAGGGACGGCAGGACACCAGGGATCCCAGGATGGGCGGCCCTGGAACCATGGGGCAGGTGGGGGAGAGCCAGCGCGTCCGTCTGTCCCTGGTCCCCACTGGGTGGCCAGGGCAGCTGCTGGGGGACATGGGGCACTACCCAGGGAGCCCCCCTGCCACCAGCAGGCACCCACTGCCCCGACCCCCCCCTAGATGGGACCCCCCCGCTGCAGCCTGGGAAGGACTGGAAGAAGAGAGCAGCAGACGCCAGATCGTAAAATAGACTACATGCTTTATTGGATTTAAAAGTTTTATGAAATGACCAAAAAAAAAAAAAATGAAATCAAGATTTGGCAGATGCATCAACAGTTGCCGTTTGGTGGATCCCCAACCCCTTCTCCAGAAGCATCGACAGGTCTCCGCCACCACAAGCAGCGCCGCCGGGGCCCCCGGCTCCTGCCCAGGCAGCCCCCACCGCCGCCAGTCCCAGTCCGGGGGTGGCTGAGCCGCCCCGAGTTGCCCACGGTGGCCGCCCCGACCGTGGGGGCTGAGCGCGGCATCCCCCCCTCCCCGCACCTCGGAGCAGCCACGGGGAAATGCAGGCACTTAGTCATTTAGAGGATTTTTTTTCACTTATCTCAAAGCAACAGTGTAATTGTCTAACTACCACCTATGAAACAAAAAAACACCTTTATAGCCCTTCCTGTATTGTCAACATACACATATATATTACTCTGGCATAAAGCAAGGCCCCAGGGGGGGCTTTCAGCATCCCGCCCTGCCTCCTCTTCCTCCCTGCCAGCCGTGCATCCTCCTCTGCCCTCAGCAGCTCCAACAGCCGGGCGGCCTCGGGCAGCAGCCACCGCCGGGGATGTGCCGGATGGTGGCATGGGGGGGGGCCTGGGACGGAGGGGGTGGCAGGGCAGGGACCCCGGGGAGAGCCCTGGGGGGGTGGTGTGGTGCCGGGGATGCGGGAGGGCAGCTGGGGGCAGACCCAGACCTGCTGCAGGCTGTGCCGGCACCAAGTGGCGGCAGGGCCCAGGCCACGGGCTGGCACAGCCAGGGAGAGCCTGGCCTCCAGCTGCAGCGAGCATGGCCTCGGGGCAGGGAGGACACCCGGGTGCAGCCTGCGTCCCCGCCTGCGTCCCCTCGGTGCCCGGGGAGGGCGCAGAGCCCCCAGCACCTGGCCGGAGGGCATGCCTGCCGCAGGGGGATGGAGCCAGGAGAAGGGGGAGGACGTTTTCAGGCTCCTGCCACCCACGCCCAGCCTGCGGGTCCCCAGCCAAGGAGAGCCCTGCTGTCCCTCGCTCCCTCCGGGCCTGGCAAACTGGGACACTGGGACAGGGGACGGGCCCCGCACCTGGAGCCCCCTCCTCTTTGTGTGGCCGTGGTGGCTGTACCCGGCTCTGCATCAACACCCCGCGGGGATGGCCCTTCTCTCAGTGCTCCTCCATCACCAGGGTCCCCGCTCCTTGCAGAGACAGGCCCCTGGGGCAGGTCTGGGTTTGGAGGAGCCCATCCCTGCTCCCCTCCCCGGGCAGCTCCAGGGGCCTGGGGAGAAACGATGGGGACAGCCATGGGCTCCTCCGCCCCAGCATCCCACCGCAGGCAGATGCCGGAGCTGCTCCGGCAGCGCCACGGCCAGCCAGGCAGAGCAGCCCCGTCCCACCACGGGATCCCAGGGGGACGCAGCTGCCCCCGGCGCAAGCAGGAAGCGGGTCAAGGGCAGAGCTGCAGATGCACAAGTACCGGCAAGGGCTGAGCCCTCCCTCCGAGGGCACGTTGTCGCTCGCTCTTGCTCCTCAAGAGCGCACAGAGAGGGATTTCCCCCTCCCAACCGTCACAGCCATGGGGGCCGGGGTGGAGGAACGTGACTCGTGGGAGTGAGAACGGCTGCCGTGGAGGCTCGCACCTGAGTCACCCCGAGGGGCGAGCGGGGAGGGCACTGCCCGCTCGGGGGAGCCGCCGGCCCCACTCCACACGCTCCCACCACCCCGACCTCCCCAGACAGCCTGTGCAAAAGTTGGAAGAGGCAGAAGAACCGGAAGGAAACAAACAAAAAATTAATAATAATAATAATAAAAAAAAAATAAAATAAAAAAATAAAACCACATTGAAACCAAACCCAAATGCCGTGTGGCTGAGCAGAGGCAGGAGTAACTGGAAGCCATGCACAGCAAAGCCAGGGACTGCAGCAGTCGGAAGGGAGAAAGGGCGGCTCTTCTCTTTGGGGGAGCGGTTGTCGTTGCCTTTTTTTTTTCTGGTTTTTTTTTTTTTCTGTTTGTTTGTTTGTTTGTTTGTTTTTTCTTTTTCTGAGAGATCAGGAAATAAATAAGTTTAAATAGCTCCTCCCGCTGCCGGTGTTGGGTGAGGTGACTGGGAGACGGAGGGTGCGGAGGGGAGGCCAGCACTGAGCCCGCAGGATGCGGGACGGGCGGCTGCGCTGCGTTCCTGGGGCATGGCCGCCCCCCGGCTGGTCACGCTCTGGGTGGGTGTCCTCTTCCCCCCCCCCATCTCTACTTCTTGGGCTTCTTGAAGATCTTTAGGGGGAACTTTTTCTTGCTCTGGCTGAGGTCAACCTCGTCGCCTGTCAAGCTGCTGTCCTCATCCCCCGGGCTCTTCTTGGCGGCCAGCTGCGGGATGCGGGTGCTCTTGGCGCCGCTGGGCCTGCAGTCAGAGATGGGGGAGGGGGTGTCGGGGTCGGTGGAGCTGGGGCTGTGGGACCGGGAGGAATCCGAGTGGCTGTGCTTGCCAGCTGTCGGGTGGCTGATCTCCCCCAGGCTGGAGGACTTCTCCATGCCGTGATTCACCATCATCATCTTCTTCATCATCATGGGGCTCTCGGGCAGCCGCTCCGGCAAAGCCCCCAGGCCGGAGGCTTCCGCGTGCCGGCTGCCGCCGTTGGGGGTGGGCGCGCCGATGGCAGGGTGGCCGGGGGCAGCCTCCTCGATGGACCTGGTCAGCAGGTTGGGGCGGGCAGCCAGCAGCTTGGGCGCCGAGCTGGGGATACGCTGGTGGTCGCTCAGGTGCGGGATGGAGGACTCGGAGTCGCAGCGAGTCAAGTCTCTGGGGTGGAGAGGGTGGAGGGGAGAGAGAGGTCATTAGCGCCGCTGGCCTGGGGACGCTGGCCTGAGCCCGCACGCACACACGGATGCAGCAGCTGAGGGCGGCCGGCGGGGGGAGATGCAGGGGAACCCCCCCAGGCAGCCCCATCCTGCAGTGACCCCCTGGGCAAGCGCCCGGCCCGCTCCTGCCGCCTCCCCCCTCCTGGTTCTGCTCCTCCATAGGGCTGTGGTGGGCACCCCTGGGGATGGGGGGCTCCTCCAGCCCGGTGCCAACCAGCCGGCGCACAGGACAAAGCGACCCCCACCCTGCTGCAGGCAGGGCCACTCGCTGCTTCCCCCCGCGACCGCAGCCCCTCTCCCCAGCATGGGCTGCAGCTGAGCTCGCTGCCCGCCCCAGTGCCAGGGGGGCTCAATGACCCACCGTATGTGGGGGCAGAACCAGAGGGATCAAGGCCCCCATCCACCAGGCAGCAGCGAGTGCTCAGCCCGGAGCTCATGTGTCCAAAGGCACCAGCCATAGCCATGGATCCAGTGGCCCTGGACCAGGCCCGGCACAGCTGGCCACTGCTGGGCTCTGCTCAGAGCCGGCAGCTCCCTCCCGCTCCCCGAGGAACCAGTTTGCCAGCCCCGCTTCCTCCCCACGGACCCCAGCGGGTCCCCCAGCGCTCTATGGCATGTCCCGGCCCCTGGCGCGGCTGCGGGGGCCGCTGCCCTTCCAGCTGCAGGACGGGGGGCAACGTCACCAGAGGGTTCCTCTGCTCAGCTCGCATCTGTGTGTGCGCACGGCCATTCACCTGGCCACAGCCCCGGGAGGGGAAGCGTCGGACTGAGGGTCTCCCCCTTTTCCTGGCTCAGCTGGAGCAAACCTCTAATCCCGCAGGGAGGAATTAGAGGTTCGTCTCTCCCCGTGAAGCCGTGCCCGAGCGTGCCGGCAGCCCCTCTGCTGCACAGCGGTTTGTGCCCCAGCCTGATGCCCACCTCTGACTGCCGAAGGCATTACGAGAGCGCTGCCGCGCCAGCCCCAGGGGCTCCCAGACCCTTTTTTGAAGCGGAGAGTGGGAGGCAGGAGGAAGGGAGGAATGAAAAGTCACAGCTTACTCTGGGATCAGCCAGGTGGGATGCAACGCTGCTGGCCCCCAGTCCAATATCCCCGCGGTCCCCGCTGACGTGCCCACGCAGCCAAAGGGCCGCGCTGCTCTCGCTACCACCTACTGTAAGACCTCAAGACTGGGCCTGGCAGGACAGGGCAGGCAGGGAGGGACAGGGGCTGCCGGGGAACCTGGGGGCTGCCGGGGGACCCGGCTCCTGCCTCTTACTCAGGGTCTGCACCGGCTGGAGGCCAAGGGGTAGAGAATGGGGAAGGCGAATGGAGAGAGGAGCAAAGAGGAGGAGAAGCGAAGGGGTGTGAGAAGAGATGGGAGGTGCTCAGCAGTTCCTCAGTCCCTGCTCCCAGCGCAGACCCCCCCACGCAGCCGAGCCCCAGGCCATGGATGACCGTGCCCTGCTGTGCCCAGCACTGAACTTGCCCAGCACGGCATGCGAAGAGCCCCGAGTGGCTCCAGACCAGCAAAAATAACATCGGAGGCTGCAAAAGACCGAGGCAAAACGAGAGCAGGCTCTGGTACATCAGGAGGCTTCAGCCGACACCGGGCAGATGCTCGGGAAAAGCGACTGCAGCAAAAGACCCAAAAGTCACCCAATACAACCCCACCAGCAAAAGGGGGGTCGTAAACGGCAGGAAAGATTCTCCTCAGATCACTGCCCTCCCTAATGGCAACAAGGATATTTCTTAAGAAAACCCGCTAAAGAAACTCAAGCCCTCACTCAATAGCTCCACAGGAACACGTGGAGGAACGGGGTATTAAAACACCTGGTGGATGGTCAGGATCCAGCCCAAGATCCGCTGTGCGAGCCCGGCTGCGGGGGCTGCCTCATCTCTTGTTTTAACAAGAAGAAAACAGCCCCAGGCATTGCTGGAATCGTCCCTGCCTTTGGCACACACACCGCCGAGCCCATCTGACCCGCGAGCAACGGGGAGCCGCATCCTCAAGGTTAGCAGCAGGCAGGGGAGAACAGGAACCGAGCAGCTGGGATGGTGTGAAATCCCCAGCTATTCTGAGTGAGCATCTTGGAGGCTGTCCAAGGGAGACAACTGCCATGAAACGCACCGTACGGAGTCACAGAAGTTCCCGATTCCCGGTGTCACCGGCAGATACTGCAGCTCTGCAGAAGGTCACTGTCACAGCTCGTGGCCCAGAGCTTTCACTGGGGGAACTGGGGCTAGGTCACGGGCAGTCAGCTTCGGGAACAGCAGCATCGATAAAGCCTGACGGGGCTGAACACAGGAGTATTTCAGAGCCATGTTCCAAGAGGTGGAGACCGACGGCACCCACACAACCCAGGGGGGTCAAGACCTCGGGCTGTTGCCAGTAAATGCAGAAGGAAGATGGAACTGCAATCCCAACAACTCGACTCCTCTCCCATAAGGAAGTTTGGAGTCTCAGGCTCTTCCTCAACGTTTCTTGTCCACATCGGTGCTTGACACACCTGCACAGGGGGAATTCCTGCCAGGCCACTTGTATCACCTCTCTCAAGACAGGGTGGCAGAAGCCATGGCATGCACGCGCTGAGCTGCTGTTGAGACACTGTGAGGATGAGCCGGTGCTGAACATGAGCTTTCAGAAGTTCGTTTCCTCCACAAATACCTGGAAAGTGCCCCTTTTCCATGAAAACAAAGCAGACTGTGGCCAGATGGTTTGGAGAGTGATGCTGAGAAGGGAAGGCAGTGGCCGGTGTGTCCTCCTGGCCGGCGCTGGGTCCCGGCACACCGAGGAGAGGGACTGAGGCTGCGGCAGTGGCTGCATCTCCTGAGCTGAGATTGGGGGAAACGGCTCCATCCAGACTCTGCTCAGCCACCACCGTACGGGCACGCGGTGGGGCAGCAGGGCAAAGCCTTGGCCTGGGAACGCCACTGATCTGAGCCGGGACTTTGGGCAGGCAGGAACACCTCCAGGCAGGTACACAGTGCCCGCTCCGGACTCATTCCGGCTGAACCCATCAGGCTGGAGTGCCACTATGGATGGGTTGACCACCACTTCCCCAAGGACCACAGTGAAGAGGAGAGCACCCGCTGCTGAAGTCCACCCAATGAAGCAGCTGAGCATCATGTGGATACAGCTCACCGTGGGCAGTGAAGGTTCCAGCAGTAACGCCTGCTCGCTTGGAATTCAGTGTTGTAACTCCACCGAGGAATATTCTTTTCCAGGTAAAAATCAACCCAACCTTTCCACAGGCTGCCATAACCACAAAGGTATCTGCATGGGGGTCAGTGAAAAGAAATCTTGGACACCCTGAGATAAGAGCAAATACAGCAAAAAATAATTTTTTTAAACCGAGGTGACTTCAAAAATGCCTTATTCGTGAAGAAGGTGAGTTTTCTCCCTGCTGAGATCTGCAAGCGCCCAGTACCTGGGAGGCCTCCCGGGGACCCTCTCCCCCTCTCTCTCAAGGTCCTGCACAGCTTTAAATCCAGAAGAGACAAAAGCAAACCCGCGGCTATGGCAGCAAGTGGAGAAAACGACGACAGCAGATGGAGAAACATCCTCTGGTCCAGGCGGATTTTCCTGCCTGGAGCGCGGACGCTGGGAACCTGATCCTCGGACAGCTGGTCCTGCGCCGCAGGGGGACGGAGGCGAAGTGCTGCCCCTGGCCGGTGCCACCAGCAGCTCGGAGCAGGAGCAGGTCATCAGTGCGCACCGCGGCCACCATGCCTCCTCCTGCCACCGCTCTCACCGCAACAGAGGGTCACAGAATCAGAATGGCCGGGGTGGGAAGGGACCTCTGGAGACCACCCAGTCCAAGCCAGAGCAGGGTCACCCAGAGCAGGTTGCACAGGAACGCCTCCAGGTGGGTTTGGAATGTCTCAAGAGACGGAGACTCCACCACCTCTCTGGGCAGCCTGTGCCAGGGCTCTGCCACCCTCACAGGAAAGAAGATTTTCGTCACGTTGAGATGGAACTTCCTGTGTTCCAGTTTGTGCCCGTTGCCCCTTGTCCTGT
Source organism: Fratercula arctica (assembly GCA_947846985.1). NCBI lineage: Eukaryota > Metazoa > Chordata > Aves > Charadriiformes > Alcidae > Fratercula > Fratercula arctica. Next base: position 646,215 of record CANTUZ010000001.1, read on the forward strand.
CTCCGAGCACCACTGAGAAGAGTCTGGCCCCATCCTCTTGCCCCCTGCCCTTTAGCTCTTGCTGAGCATTGATGAGATCCCCTCTCAGTCTGCTCTTCTCCAGGCGGAACAGCCCCAGGGCTCTCAGCCTTTCCTCAGCACAGAGATGCTCCAGCCCCTCCGCATCTCCGGAGCCTCCACTGGACTCTCTCCAGCAGTTCCCTGTCCTTCTGGAACTGGGGATCCCAGAACTGAATTGGGGGTCCCTGGGCATCAAGGGGTCGTTGGTTGGTTTGTGGGGTTTCCTCCCCATTGCCGGTGTGGCTGTTCCCTGGGGATGCCATGCTCCGGAGTGGATGGCCAGCACCGTGCTGGGTGCTGTGTTTGGTCCAGCCTTGTTGGACCACAATTTTTTCTCTCTGGGCTCACCGGCTGCTGTCCAGAAGGAGCTGACGGGGGCGGGGGGAAGAGCCTAGAAGCACCCCCTTTTCAAACATCCCAGGGGTGGTCAGCTAACCCATTTTATTCGTAATTTACCCAACTGCAAAGCTGTGGTCTAACCCACGGCAGCCCGACACAGGCGTGATGTTCTGGTACATGGGCAGAGCGGTCACCATGCCACGGACGACCTAAGGGGCTGGCTGGGCCATCGGCTCCCCCCCGACAGCCAAGGGACCGGGACATTCAGGCCCAGGCGGAGAGGGACCTCCCGAGTCCCCGCTGTGGCACGCACGGCCACAGACCGATTTTCAGAACTGAACACCAGCAGCTGGAAACTTTCGCTGGGGCTTCCTACAGCCCCAAATGATCCTTTCTTGCGGTTCCCACAAGTCAGCGCACAACAGGGGAGGTGTGTGCCCATGGGGACATCGCTCCTCGGGATGTACGCTGCCTTTGGCAGAGACAGCAAGGAGGAGGGAACACTTCTGAGCCCGGCGCTGGGACAAGATGGGAGGAAAGAACATTGCCAGGACATTGCTGGTCATCGTGGGCGAGGCTCAGCCAAGAAGGGGTAGCACACATCCTGCTGATTTTCCTCAGGCTCCTGAACTGGTACAGCACATGCTCAAGAGGAAACGCTGGCTGAAGGCACAGCCAGCCTTGATGGCATCAGGGAAAGGTGCCTTCAGAGAAAGCGCCTCCGCGGTGCAGCGGGAACTACCGACCGCTCACCTCTCCTGAAACCTCAGACCACTAAATCAACGTGAAAATACCTGGGGGCCTCACGTAAGACACGTTCCTCCTGTTCCTCAGTCCCAGCCGCAGCGTTCACTGCGTTCTTTTCGATGGAGGTGGGCACACGACCTATGAAGACCGAAGCCACCAGGGTTCACCTGCGTGAGGGTGGGGTGCGCCGCTGCGGCTTCATCCGCTTCCACCTGCACTTCCTACCGTGCTGCTCCCAGAACCCGCACCGACCGCGATGGATGAGAGAGGGTGAGGAAATGGGAATGGGCTGACTTTGCAAACAAAAAGAAGCAGAGAGTGAAGCATGGAGTAAAGAAAGACCAGCAGCAGTGGAGAAAGCAGGGAGAGGGCAGGGGGGTGATACAGGATTTTTCCTCGGCCGATTGAATGGTCTCTCCTGGTGGCTCCTGCAGAGGAACACAGGCTGCAGGAAAGCTCAGGAGCGGCTCAAGGGCACCTGACACTAAAGCAGGGCTTGGTCTTCCAGCCTCATCCAGACCTGGCTGCCCCTACCACTCCCTGCCCTTCACCAAGAGCACCCGTAGCTGCAGGGCTATGCATTATGCACCGAGCTGCAGGTGGCAGCAGGGCAGCAAAGGTTCCCCTAAGGCAGAATCAAATCTGCTGTAGGGCTGTTACTCTGCTGTGCTCAGCGTGGCGCAGTCAGGGGCTCAGAAACAGCCTCTACAATGCAAACCCAACAGTAATTCCTTCCCTTCCACCCTGCCAGAGTGACTTATTCCGGATTACTGACACTCTCCTTTTGCTTTGGCTGCCACCTCCCTTCCCTGTTGGAAAAGGGCCGCCAGCGTGGGGATTTGGTCCTACGCTCCCATCTCCGTCAGGTTTATCCACTTGAAGCAGGCACTGGCAGCAGAAACCTCTGTGCACACAGAATCCTCCAGCCCCACTCCCCCCACCCTGGGACACCCAGTCCCCTCCAGTAACATTAAAATACACACATCAGCCTTCAAAATCAGAACAGCTCTGACCTTATTTGCACCGGATCCTCTGAAGCCAATTGCAAAAGAGAAGCAAACAGTGAGGAGTTGAGGAAAGCAATTCACCGGCCACGCGCTGGCCTTGCCTGGAGAGAAGGTCCCTACCAGGTGAACCCCCAGCAGACTTTAACACCAAAGAGAAGCGATGCCCGAGCCCTTCTCTGGGGGAATGGCTCGTTTGAGACAATTTCCCTTGCGAGGACTCGCCAACATTGGCATCTGCTGGCTGCGAGAGGGGCTAAAGCACTCCAGCAGCCCCATGCGCTCAAGGTAGCGCTCTCCTCCTACTGAGGGAGCCAGCAATTTTTTTGGGTTCCGTTTTCATCCTTGGCAATGACTCCCTGGAAAGGCTTTCTCAACCTCGGCTTCCCCATCTGTTCTGCTCGCCTCCCTGGGAGGTTGCGGAGCACCAGGGATGTATGCAAAGGCCTCCAAGGCTGGGTATGGAGAAAAGAAAGAGCAAGACATCGGCTTGTGCTGCGGCTTGCCTTCAGGGCAGTCTTTTTAGAGATGCATCTGAGCAGGATCTGCTAACGATGCAGTTTGACAACAAAATTAAAAGCAACACAGTGAGAACACATTTGGGCACCCGCCTCTTCATTTCTGTTTCCTGAAATGAACAGAGCATGGATGAGCATGGATTCGGGAGTCGTCTGCTATCGCGTAGCTGAAGCAAATCTCAGGCGAGAAGTTCTTACTCTGCAAAAACCCAGGGCTAAATCAATTATCCTGCATCAACTGGTGCTCTTTGCTACAGGAAGAGGGAGAGAACAGCTCTACCTTCCACCCAGGGACGGCCAATTAGGCTCTGACAAGCTACTAAGTGCCCGTGGGGAACAAGGAGACCTCAGTTATTCTCTCCTAATGACCTCTCGGGCACCATCGCCTTTTCTAATTGGGATCCCAAAGTCACACCACATTTCCTTCTGCCACTCTCAGGGGAGTCGGCAGGATTGGGACTTTAATCTGGCCAGCAATTAAGTCTGTCATGGGCCTCAGCTGAAAAAAAAATAGATAAATCATGTTTATGCAGCTATTTTTGAAACAGCCCATCAGCCCCCGAGCTGCCAGGACAGGCCTTTCCGCAGAGACAGGGAGGTCGATGGTAAACGGGGACTGTGCGACATTACCAGAACCATTCCCAGCTTTTATCAGTCAAACCGGGACTGCTGCAACTGCACGCAAATTGGCAGTAATTAATTTAAATTTTCATTATGCCGCTTCTCATAATCCCCAAACAAACATTACTAAATTATCCAAGATGTTGCTCTTTAATTGTCCATTGTGGAGCAGGTGCAGTATTTCCCAATATTCCCCAGAATCCATGACCTGCCTGGAGCTGCTGGGGCTCGGGGATGCGCTGGTGCCTGGCTTTTGGAGGGGTAAATTAGGAGGGGCTGAGACTTCCTGAACAGAGCCCGTGTGTAACTGATGGCAGGGGAGAACCTACGCCCGAGGGCAGAGATACCTGCAAATAAAGGAATAACGGCAGGATGGAGCTGTGGTGACCTGGAATGTTCTCCTGCCTCGATAAATAAATGCGGAGGGACATTGCCCCTATCGACTTCCTCACTGAGAGACTTCCAGCCTTTTACCAGAAGTCCGTTCCCTAACGCTGGGGATAAGGAGACTATTTTTAATTTTACCAAGGAGAAAGCGCAGAACAGAGAGGTGAAACGGCCTGGCCACAGTCACGGCGGCTCGCCGGCAGGGCAGGAGGATGGGACTCCCCGATGGCCCATCACAGCCCTTCCAGCGGCTGCTTCAGCACCGACCCCTCCGTACCGAGCATTGCCCCCGAACCAGAGCCCCCCCAAACCACACACCCCACTCACACCCAGCCCAGGGCTTACACCGGGCACCCGAATGACACAGGCTCTTTAGCACCTAGTGCTGCAGCTGGGTGCATCCATGTCACACGAGGGGCGAGGACGTCCAGCGGCTGCTGCCCGTGGACCTCCTTCGGAAGAAAGCCACCCGGGGACGCCCAAGGAACACGACCCTCAGCTTGGGCTACGGAAGGGTTCTGAGCTTGGACGGCTGCCGGAGAGCCTCTCGCAGCCCCCAGTTAGATCAGACAGGGTTCCTGCCTCTGTGGCCCACCCAGTCCTCTGCCCAACGCCAGTGTGGTGAATTAGGAGAGGTCAGGGATGCAGGGACGTGGATGATGGTTGTTCCTTGGATCCTATCATACACAGGTCTCCAAAGAGCCGTCGCTCAACAGCTGGTACTACTGAAACGGCCCAAGCTAAAGCCAGTGATCCTGCAATAAGAAGCTCCAGCTCCCTCCTCTTCTCATTATTCAGACATTCCTTAGCCAAAACACACATGTGTTTCATCCCCTACCAAAACAGAGGTAGGGAGTCACTCTGAAACACAAAATTCCGCTTTTTGCCACCTCTTAAAACCAGCACAAATTTCAAACCCTCTGGCAGCACCAACTACTATGTCCCCGAATCTACCCCTTGTGTTTCCTTTGCAATTCGCTTGTGAAGACCCTAAATAAGTCAAGGCTTCAAATAAGGTCAGCGTTTGTTTGATTAGTTGTGTTACCTTTGTTCTCCCAGGTGCACCACCCAAGTGAAAGACTGACTTATTTAGCGATAACCGAGTGCCCAGGAATCCTCATTCGCTCAGCTACAGTTAAACAACAGCACCTCCTTGGTTTGTGCACCCACTGAGTTCGCAGAAATGGGAATGGACCATGGAGCACTCCTTAGAGGGTCCACTGGCACAGGAGAGCGGGTGAAGAAACAAACGTGTGGATAAATAACGAAACAAAGGCCCAACAGGAAAGGGCAGATGGGATCTAGGAGAAAGAGCACCCGAGCAAGCATCAGCTCTGAGACACAGCAGGCAAGAGGGAGCTAGAAAAGAAACAGCAATATACCCAGAGCTCTCAGTGTGACAGCGAACTCCAGAGGTGACATCAGGAGGGGGTAGATCGGGGATGGAGTCCATCTGAAGGAAATAAGAGGAGGTGGTGTGATGGTAATAGATAGGGTGGACATGGCAAGCAGGAGCAGATGCAGTGGTGGTGGATGAGGAGCAAGAGGTGGAAGAGGTGGTGGCAGCAGCAGATGATGGGCTGGTGCTGGGAAGGTCAGAACTGAAAGACTGTCCGGAGGAGAGGCTGTGCATTCGACGGAGAGAGACTCTGCCCGCCCGGTAATGGGCAGCTTGGCCCGACTCATTCTGGCCTTGCACGTAACTCTCTACCAACCTCTGAGATCCGTGGGCGTGCTGTGGGTCCACCAGGCGCTGGCGAACTGTGCTGGGCAATGCCGGAGCTGTAAGGAGAGAAAGGGGAGAAGGCTGAAGGCAGTTGGAAAGAGCCCACACATCAGAGCAGCGAGGAGGCACCGTGGTAAAGCTGCCACCCACGGACACAGCACCGTGCCCTCTGTCACCGGGCCACTCGCTCGGGCCACCGCAGCCACCCCACCTTGTGCTATCAGTTACGCCGGTTTTAATGCAGAAGAATTAAGCTGGCGCTACTGCTTAACATGCTAGATTAATGCCCAGCCCATGAAAAAATTATGTTTGACATTCCTGATATAGGTGCTTTCTGAACACCTTATCTGATCATCTTGCTTGAGGCAGAAACTGGCCGCATGATTCATCCCACCCAGCTTTACCCAGGCTTCCTTTATAGTAAACGTGAAGAAGTCGGTACTTTCAGGGCATGATTCATTTCATCCTAACGCAGACACCTAAATTGCTCAGATGCCTCATGCCCTGGCAGTTCTGTTTCCCTGCACAGCCTAAAAAAGGAGCCTCCGGTGACAAGGAGGCAGCTAAAGCCGGCGAGATGAGCTCCGCTCCTGGAGCTCCGCTCTACTCCCACTCCCAGCATTGCCGTGCCAGCAGCTCCTGGTGCAGGAGCTGGGACCGAGAGCAGGGTTGTGAATAGAGCTGCACTTTGTGTTCAGGAGCACGAAAGCTTCTGAGGATGCAGAAACCTCCCAGCCTTGTACCCTTCTGCGGGGCAGAACGGCTGGGACAAGTGGCAGATGGGTAGTGACTATGGTTTAATTGGGCAGGCATGGGCTTTTGTCATCAATCCACGCCTAAGATTATATTTTTTTATGTATATATATATCTCCACGCCTGGTCCAAAAGTGGCATCCTCTGTTCGCAGCCTGTTTGATAATTAGCTTACTGATCAGAGAGCCACTCAATTGGAAAAATACCTGGCAGGTAACAGAGGCCAGAGAGCTGAGCCCGCTCCCTCTGCCCCACATCGTCTACAGTCTCTCCTCTGCCCCACGCCTACCCACGGTGCCGGAGCCAGGGGGTCACCAGCAGAGACCGAGGGATTCACCCGCACAGGGATTCCTCCACATCCCTGTCCATCAGGCACATGGAAAACTAAGGATCCACTGGGCTGCATCGCCAGCAGATGACCAGACTGCTCGTGTTTAATCCACTAGCTGTAATTTCCGTACAAGATGTTCCTTCTTTGGCAGGAGATAAGGTGTTCAGGATTGTTCAGGATTTCTTATGTGCATAAGAAATAAATGTAAAAATGGGTTAAAAAGGCGAACAGACAGGAAAGCTAAGAAATGGAGTGGAAGGAGAGCTCCTTCGGGAATCGAAGAACCAGCAAACCACTGCTATAAAAAACATACAGCTAGGAAACAGGAGCCTCCTGCAGCTCATCTGGCAGCACCCGCTCGGGTACTGGAGGATCCTGCTGGGAAGCCTTTTCCATGGAAGAAGGAACAAACAAGAGTAACTCAGGCAACTTTGCTGTTTCCACATCCCCAAGTTAATCACGGTTTCTCTCACAGGGTCCCACCACTCAGGTTGGCCACTTCTTGCTTTGCTGCACTGCCCACCTACGAACCCTGCGCTTTACACCACCCACTTCCTATTTCAAAACATTATTTATTTTTCTCTTAACAGCTCCGGAACTGAAATGAAGCGAAGTCAAGTCACACGGAGTCAAGGTGGAAAAAATGCCTTGCTCTGGGGGGGGCACTGCAAAAACCCGGTGGGAGGAGGTGGGGGGGAGAGAGCAGCTCGTCTGCTGCTGGCGAGGACGCAGTTTGGGAGTCTCAGTCTGGAGGGCTAACGAGGATCCAGGCTCTGCAGAATAATTAATTGGGGATTATGGAGTTTTTGCTACAGGTTTCTTTTTGGTTGTTTTTTCTTTTCCCCCTGGCGTTCCACTCCTCATTTACCGACCTGACACCTCTGCACCCTCCTTCTGCACGACTGACCCTGTGAGAAGCCCAGGAGCGAAGGCTGAGACCTCGCCTGGCCCCGACACCGCAGGACCGCGCTTCCCACAAACTCCCTCCCGCTCCCGGCACTGTACACGTTTTATCAACATTCGCCGAACGACCTGCTCATCGTCCCGAGGAAGGACCGTCACCGGGCAAGCCCTGACCAAGCACAGCCTGTCCGCCACTGCTGCTGCTGCTCCTCCTCCTCCTGAATAACCTCCTCCATCCCACCAGGGACATTCGGCAGTGCTCCACTAAGGGAAAGCTTCCACCAGCTGAAAAATGCTGTCCCCAAGGCCCCCGCGTCAGGGCAGCGGGGGACAAATTAGCATAATAAGTGGCATTGCTCGATTTCTTTAAGGATAAGGAGGGCAGAAAGGCATGGCAATTGGCTGCGAGGAGGTGGGATGGAGAAGGGAACGTTACCACCTCCTCCTGGCCTAGCCTGAACCCTTCACATCTCCACCTCAGGGGTAAAAACAAGGGAAAAACAACTCTCCAGAGATCATAACTGGATTTTTTTTTTTTTTTTTTAAAAAAGCAAAACCCCAAAGCACATGAGGACTACAGCAAACTGCGATTCTTCTTCATCCTGCCAGACTCTTCCCAGGGGTTAGTAAAGATGCCGATGACTTGGTGAGGAGAGGTACGCTCATTAGTTTGCTGTGCCAGAAAGTCGGAAAATTGGTGGATGTATTTTTAGTCCAGAAAAAGGGCAGAGGGTAGAACAAAAAAAAATAAAATATAATTGAAGAGAACCAAACCAGGGTATTTCCAGAGGGACTGATCCTCCAAGGACAGAGACGAACGGTCACTGAACCTGCGCCCGAAAAGCCAGGCTGCGTCTGGGATGGGCCAACCGGGTGTGAACAGGAGAGAGAAAAACGTGATTTACCGGGAGAATCATCACGGGCATCAGCAACATTCCCCACACATCTAGGGAGGAAAAACCCTGCGCTTCTCTCCTCAAGCAGTTTTTGAAGAGAGAAAGAAAAATCCTCTAGGGAAAGGCAAACGCCCCCACGCCTTGGGAACCGGGTGCCTGGTGCTTGCAACACAGCGTCACTCCCGCGGGGATGCTGTGGCACGCAGGCAGGCGCTGGGCTGACGGGGACTGCGAGTCCCCACTGCAAAAAATCTCCCTCGAGGTGTCTCAAGCAAGAGACAACAAAGCTGAGGCTTAAAATCTGGGGTGAAGGCTGACGCCTCACACAGTGCATCCTGCAGAGAGCTGCTTCAGCTGCTGCTCAGGACTTTTCTTCAGACATCCCTCTCTAATAGCTAGCTTGCACAGAATCATAGAATGGTTTGGGTGGGAAGGAACCTTTAAAGGCCACCCAGTGCCACCCCCTGCCCTGGGCAGGGACACCTCCCACCAGAACAGCTTGCTCCAAGTCCTGTCCAACCTGGCCTCGAACACCTCCAGGGATGGGGCAGCCACAGCTTCTCTGGGCAACCTGCGCCAGGGGCTCACCACCCTCACAGCCAAGAATTTCTGCCTCAGATCTCAGCTCAATCTCCCCTCTTGCAGTGGAAAACCCTTCCCCCTCGTCCCATGGCTCCCCTCCCTCATCCAGAGTCCCTCCCCAGCTTTCCTGGAGCCCCTTGAGGGACTGGAAGGTCTCCCTGGAGCCTTCTCTTCTCCAGGCTGAACCCCCCCAACTCTCTCAGCCTGTCTTCATCCTTGCAAGTGTTTTATTAGAGCTGTCTAGCTCGGCTTCTAATGGTCACTGATAAACACAAAGATGAGTAGGACACCATTATCCATTTGAGGCTTTAAACTTTCCCTACGGACACCAACCCCAAAACCCACCAGCTCCCACCCCCATGTTTGCTGAGCCCTGGAAAAAGGCAGATATCCTGTTCCTCCTGCTGTTCCTCCTGCGGGCTTCCCTCAGTGCTCTGCCTTCTTCCCCCATCGCCCTCAGCCCAACCTCAGCACTCGCCTCCAGACCTTCACACCATCGAACCAGAGCCCGAAGCCACGATGCGGGGGGTGGCGACGGCACATACGGGCACCTCCCGCAGCCCACCCTGCTGGCCCTGAGGCTCTTCTGTTCCTCTTCCCCACCTTCTGCCCAGTTTAACACCCTTTGGACGAAGTCCTCACTAGAAAATGACCCGAATCAGACATAACTAAAAGGCTCCCCTCTCCCAGCTGGAGCTCGGAATGCTGAGTTCCAGCCATCCAGATCACTGTCAGTGCCTGGAACTGCTCCTCAGTTCTCCGTCCTCTTGTGCAAGAGCTAGAGATAGGAAACTGTATTTGGATAATGCATTTTTTGAGAGAAGCAGGGCCGAATCTGGATCAGTTTAACATGGGAAGAGTGGTCAGGATGGATTCACAAACCTTTCGCAGAGAAGAAGACAGCCTTCACTTAACCCAAGAGCTCAGCAGCTGAGAGCACAGCAGGCACAGGGTGACCCAAGTCAGTCCCTTCCTCCAAGAGATCTGGGACCGCCAGTCCCCCCCCCAGCAGCCCCACTGCTCCCTACCAGAGTCAATGCACTTTATATAGGGACAGTCACTGGTAAAGAGGGAGTGAACGCCCACCGGGGTGACCACCACAGACACAGAGGAGATGGGACACTGGGGTGTCCATCTTTGCTCCAGGAAATGACTAATAGGTCGCTACAGGTTGTCAATGTCACCACAGCAGACTGCTCCTCCCCATCCACAATGGGAAGGGGTGCAAGTCATAGAATCATGGAATGGTTTGGGTGGGAAGGAACCTTAAAGATCACCAAATCCAATCCCCCTGCCCTGGGCAGGGACACCTCCCACCAGACCAGCTTGCTCCAAGCCCTGTCCAACCTGGCCTTGAACCCCTCCAGGGATGGGGCAGCCACAGCTTCTCTGGGCAACCTGCGCCAGGGGCTCACCCCCCTCACAGCCAAGAATTTCTGCCTCAGATGTCAGCTCAATCTCCCCTCTTGCAGTGGAAAACCCTTCCCCCTCGTCCCATGGCTCCCCTCCCTCATCCAGAGTCCCTCCCCAGCTTTCCTGGAGCCCCTTGAGGGACTGGAAGGGGCTCCAAGGTCTCCGTGGAGCCTTCTCTTCTCCAGGCTGAACCCCCCCAACTCTCTCAATCTGTTCTCACAGCAAAGGGGCTCCAGCCCTCAGAGCATCCTCATGGCTCTCCTGGGCCAAAGCTGAGCACGAGGAGGGGGTGTCCAAGTCCTTCTACATCCCAAAGAAGTACTCTAGCCAAGGGGAGACAGGGATAATGCACTTCATTGTCCTTTCTCACTTTTCTGAGCCCAGTTCCTGCCTTTGGCTTTTTTTGTAAATGCATAAATTCAGTGAGTTGAACAGAACAGCATGCATATCATTAAATGATGACTAATAACATCTACAAATGTCTAGTTCTGCTGGAATTAAGAGGCTCCAAGCAACCCCAGCAGTGGTGGTCTGGCACTTAGGGACATTCCTTACCCTTAACGACTAACAATTTGGCTTTGGTCATTTAAAAACCAACTTAGATACCTTAATTCCTCCTAATGCACTTGAACTACTGTTCCAGGTTTGCTCCACGCTGCGGCCCCCAGCAGACACAGACTCACCACGCGTGGCTATCACGGACCACGTACATTGTATGGACATGGGAGACACCAGCTCTTCGTCCAAATCGTCCACGTCATCGGTCATGATGAAGTGGGAGGGGTTGGGCCGCGGGGTGCCCATCCAGCTGGGGTCGATGTTGAGGGCAGACGCCAGGCTGTGGATGCCCGGGTTGTTGACGATCTGGAAGCCGCAGAGCAGCTCAATCTGCTGCCAGCGATGCAGGCGCTCCCGCAGCGCGGCCGTCACTTCGCTCAGCGCTTGCCTGCAAGCAAGGTTAAACACGGGAAAATGTAGGGAGCGAAGGAAAAACATGCCATAAAGTGCCTGAAACAGGGAGTGAAGTGGTTCAGCTTTGTGTCCCAATACTTGAGACATCTTTCATTCCACTTTCAGGAATACGGGAATTAAAAAAAAAAACCAGCAGCAACTGAAATATCCAGGGATAATCGCTTAAGAACACTACGTTTTGATAGGACTTTCAATTGCTCTCCGTAACTGCCATTTCTTGTTCCACAGAGATAAAATTAAAAGGTTATTGATTAAAAGGAGCAAGTCCAACCCCAGCTAACTTAAGTCAATAGAACCAAAGTTCAGCAAAATGAGACCAAGAGCACCCCTACGGGCTATGGTGCGCTTGGGTCTGGAATACGAGAGGGAGGAAAGAGGCAGACAGAAACAAGGGAAGATATTAAGTAGATACTCACTTTGCAGTTAAGATTTTATGATCAACATCATCTAGAGATGAGCTGTGAGCCACGTGAAATGTTCCAAACAGGGTGTTTCGCTTCTTTTTGATTTTTTCAGCCTGGAACATCAACACAAAAAGGTCACAGGAAGAAGACGACCTCATGTTTCCTCCGGGACAAGAACATCCTGGATGGGCTGAGACAGAAATAGTCCCTGCAGCTGTTTGCACACACGTGAATAGTGCGAATCGGGTTTTTACTGAAGGATGTTATTCTTCCCAGCACGGTGACTGAGGAATTCCTTGAGCAGCAGGTTGCTGGTTTCATGCTCCTCCTTGGCCCTTCTCCCAGTTTCCCCAGTTGCAGGGAACTGAAGCAGCGACCTCAGCCAGCGACCGGCTCTCACAAAGCCTTGTTCTGTCTTTCCCAGGAGTTTTTCAAGAAACACTGTTAGTGCCCCAGGGTCAGTGGCCCGAGGAGATGGTTTGTTTTGGGGTTGGCTTTTTTGCCTTCCCTCTGCGGCACAGCGCAAATTCCAAATGAAATCCCCGCAGCAGCTCTGGTTCACAGACCCAGGGGCATTAACTTGCCAAACCAAGACAAACCAAGGATGCGGATGTAAGAACTAACACAGCAAAAGAAAAACCACCAAAACGGTAAAACGTTCAGAATAAAAAAGTATTACGGCAGACAAATTTCTCCCCGCTGCCAGCTCTGCCTGCTGTGTATGTCTGCAGAGACAAATACACATTCCAACAGCTCCCCTGCTGCTCCTCGCTTTGTGGTTGGCACAGAAAATTTGAAACAACTGGGAATACAGAAATGATTCACTGCTACAGATGGCATGCGCATGTTAGAAATTTTGTTGCCTGTGCATGTAGATCACCTGGAGCGGGGATTATGCTTAATCGGTGCCAACCCTCCTGCTTTCTGCCCACTCACAGCAGTAATTGCACAGGCAGCGATTCGCGCCCCGCACCGTCCCGGGGCTCCAGCCCAGCGCAGGTGAGGGGCATGTTCCGGCCATGCCCTGAGCGGCGATCGCTCGTTACCATTTTCACCCCCTACTTACAGCTCTATGAAGCTTTGGACTGCACTTTTTTAAAAAATGCAAATTTAAGGCATTAAAAGGGGAATAAAGAAGGTGCAGAGAAACCAACTCAGCAGGTTTCAATACAGACTGGTCCCAGCCCAGGCTGGGGATGGAGGGATGGAGAGCAGCCCTGCCAAGAAGGACTTGGGGGTGCTGGGGGTGGGGAGGAAAGCTGGCCAGGAGCCAGCACTGTGCGCTGGCAGCCCAGAAACCCCCCCGCAGCCTGGGCTGCATCTCCAGCAGCGTGGGCAGCAGGGCGAGGGGGGGGATTCTGCCCCTCTGCTCTGCTCGGGGGAGACCCCCCTGCAGTGCTGCCTCCAGCTCTGGGTCCTCAGCACAGGAGAGACACGGAGCTGTTGGAGCGGGGCCAGAGGAGGCCCCGGAGATGCTGGGAGGGCTGGAGCCCCTCTGCTGTGAGGACAGGCTGAGAGAGTTGGGGGGGTTCAGCCTGGAGAAGAGAAGGCTCCGTGGAGACCTTCCAGCCCCTTCCAGTCCCTCAAGGGGCTCCAGGAAAGCTGGGGAGGGACTCTGGATGAGGGAGGGGAGCCATGGGACGAGGGGGAAGGGTTTTCCACTGCAAGAGGGGAGACTGAGCTGAGATCTGAGGCAGAAATTCTTGGCTGTGAGGGGGGTGAGCCCCTGGCGCAGGTTGCCCAGAGAAGCTGTGGCTGCCCCATGCCTGGAGGGGTTCAAGGCCAGGCTGGACGGGGCTTAGAGCAAGCTGGTCTGGTGGGAGGTGTCCCTGTCCAGCGCAGGGGGTGGCAGTGGGTGGCCTTTAAAGGTTCCCTCCCACCCAAACCATTCCAGATTCTAGGTTTCATTCCCCAAACCTTTCCCCACAGCTGTGATGGGAGGACCCGGGGACAAGGACACTGAAATTCTCACCCCTTCCTTGGCCACCAGCAGCTGCTTCTCCGCATTCTGTTTCTTGATGTTGTAGTACTGGACCTCCACCTCGTGGGTCAGCTGGAGCCACTTCTGCAGGGCCTCGGGCGCAGCCCAGCTGCAGTGGGACTCCAGCTCCTTCTCCGCGTTCTTCAGCGCCATCCGCACCTGGGAGAGAACCGGCTGGTGCAGCAGCAGCGGAGACAGCCACCCTCCTGCGAGGTCACCCCAACCGCTGGCTGCCAACCTGGCAGCTTTTAAGGCAGCAGAAGAAAGAAAAAAAGACTCCACACAACTTAATCTTACTCATGACAGAAGCAAAAGTCAGTAAGAGGAGAGGTGGCATCCTGGCACTGCGGGCAAGCAGGAGAGGGGACAGAAAAGGCCGCTGTTGGGATGCCCAGAACACTCTACAGTGCTTTCCCTTCATCCCAAAGGTGAGCTCCTTCCTCAAAAACCTCCAGCCGCCGGGATGCTGTCCTGCCTCGGCAGCTCAGCTCTCAGCAGAGCCCCCCCGGCTCTCCCTCCCACCGTCAGCTCCTCTGCCTCACCGCGGCATTGCCCACGGGGATGCCCTCCAGAGCCCACGGCACCACGCACAACCTGGTTAAACGAGACTTCAGGCTTTAGGTGCGGACATTCAGGGCGCCTGTCGCGGCTGCTAGCAATCTCTGCAAAGTTTGCTGCCTGCCCCCAGCTCTGCACAACCCCCAGATTCTCCTCTGGAGGCAGGAACACTGCGCCGGCATCGCCTTTTCCCACTGCAGCTACTGAGCCAAACAGAGGGAGCTCGTCAAGAGACAACTTTCACACTGGAGCAAGGCGATAAAAATATTTAGACATAAAACATGTGCTGCTTGGTCAGGAAAAGAAATAACACGCCTGGAATCAGCAGTTTCTGTAGCTTTCTGGGGGACTCTCCTCCCATCCCAGCTCAGGCTCCTCCACACACCATCGGTCTGGTCTCCTCCACACAGGCACTGATCTTGCTGGAGAAGGGAGCGATTACAAAATTAGAAGAAAGTGGGTGACAAGCAAGTTGAAGACACCAAAGCCTTACATAAAAGCATTTAGTGCCGGAGACCATCAAGAATTAACACTTCTCTTCCATTACTTTAATAAACCCGAAGCCTGACACAAGCCCTGCGAGGAGTTGATGTGTCCCGCAGCGGAGGAACCAAAGGATGGCAACGGCAGCTCAGAGCGGCTGTAACCCAGGGACCGCACAGCGGCAGTGGACTGGATCACTCTGCAATCCCAGCACCTCAAGGCTCAGGAGGGGGGTACATGGTTTACACTGTACAACGCACTCCCTTGCTGCTAAAATAACAGCCAGCCCTAAGCACCTTCAAGAGCTTTTGTGGCCCCAGCAAGCCCCAGCCCCCCAGTGCAGACCTTCTCCTAACAGAGGGGGAGCTGGGAGGCAAGGTCCAGCTACGGCACAGCCAGGGCCACACTGGTGTCACTGGGATGATGGATGATGTCTGCCCCGTTTTCTCTTTCAGTTCTCTAGAGCCTTGGTCTAAGAAACATACTAAAGGTGTGCAGAGCAATTGATCTCAAAACTTCTTGGGCTACTTGATACACACAGACACTTTGAATTATTGACTTTATAAATGACTATGATGAAGACTGCTTTGCTTCGTCCTTTCCAACTGCCTCCCTCCTCCCTTTAATCTTGACAAAGAAATCCTTCATTTCTAATATGCATTGAGGCCATCTTAAGCTGAATTTGAGTGATGTCAGGTCACTCATTTTGTAGACATCCATGAATCAATGAGTTACAAGTGAAAAATGGCGATAGGTCAGACTAGATAGTCATAACAGCAGGAGTGTGACCAGACCCTTCCCAATGCCCAATGCAGGATTCCCACATCTAAGCTCAGCCACATCCCACATCTGAGCACAGCTGCAAGCGGACTGCAGATAAGTGGTTTTTTAAAAGATTGCTCAAACTTGGATCTTTTCCCTTAACATGTTACTGAATCCAGTCACGTCTCACCAAGTCTGGCACAGGCGGAATTCCCAGTGAGCTAAAAGCACCAGGTTACACACAGAGACTCGAAATCCCATATTTTATCCTGGAGGACGTTTGCACAGTCTAGAAATAGCCAGGAGGCACTGCACAGAAGAGGTTGGCTACTTACATCACTTCTGTGTCATTTAGTCTCGGTGAGCATAACTTTGCCTAAATGATTCAAAAAGTTACAAATTACGAACCACAGACCCCAGGAAGGTGTTTTTTCCCCTCTGAGACCAGCAGCACCAGGCGCTGCTCCCAACACAGCAGAACCCTGACCATGATTCCACAAGCGTCTGGGGTTTAGGAATATGGAGAATATGCAGGCAGGAAATCTGCCACTGGGTGTCTGGGGTGGAGGAGTGCTCAGAACATTTACAGGAACAAGGTTTTTATGGAATGGTGGAGAAGGGAAGCGGTGCAGAACAACAGTCAAGGGCTGGCGGTTGAGATGAGCCACGATACAGCAGTGTCCGAAACACAAACCCTCTTGGTTCTGCGGGGAATTGACGCACACGGGAGGTACTTCGTGTGTCTGCGTTCTCCTGTGAAGATTTCTGAGATCCCATTTTGATCACTAAGAGCAACGATTAATACAGCGAGGAATGGCCGCTGGGTCTGTGGCCGGAGGCTGGGGGAGGATGACCCATCAAGGGGAGAGTGTTGGCAGGAAACACCCAGTATGGGAGAGCCCCATCCCAGAAACACTCTGCTTCTCACACGCCCGACTCCACCGGGAGCTTCCAAACCCTCCAGTATCATTTTAAAGAAGGTCTTGTTTTAATATTCCCTGGGACCCAAGAATATCTTGAAATGGGATGAGTTTTATGGTCAGTGGGAGTGACTGGTTAATGTTATCCGTGGTCTACAGCTGCTGGGCTGGTGACGGTGTTATGATCACACAGTGTGGGTCAGGTGGGTACAACCAATACTCACCCTGGCAAGGCATCCCTCCCGAAGGCCTCTGAGGAACAACAGAGCGGTTCAGTCACCTCTGGCATTTTGGGTTTCTTATCAAAAGTAAAGTGGAGAGGGGATGGGGGGGGATGAGCCCCTGCCTCCTCTGACAGCCTGAAGCAGGCGGGGTACAAGTCCTCATTTAACGGCCCACAACCCAACCTGACCGAATTTTTACGGACGCCCTGATGCCTGTCCCGAGACAGAGCTCAGCAACTGGGTCACCCCAACCCCATGAACGCTACAGGCTGGGGGCAGAGTGGCTGGAGAGCTGCCCAGCTGGGGGTGGTGGTCGACAGCCAGCTGAATGTGAGCCAGCAGTGTGCCCAGGTGGCCAAGAAGACCAACAGCATCCTGGCCTGTGTCAGGAACAGTGTGGCCAGCAGGACTGGGGCAGTGACCATCCCCCTGTACTCGGCACTGGTGGGGCCCCACCTTGAGTGCTGTGTCCAGTTTTGGGCCCCTCACCACAAAAAAGACACTGAGGTGCTGGAGCGTGTCCAGAGAAGGGCAACGGAGCTGGTGAGGGGTCTGGAGCACAAGTCTTGGTGAGGAGCGGCTGAGGGAGCTGGGAGTGTTCAGCCTGGAGAAAAGGAGGCTGAGGGGAGACCTTCTCGCTCTCTACAACTGCCTGAAAGGAGGGTGTAGCCAGGGGGTGTCGGTCTCTTCTCCCAAGGAACAGGCGACGGAACAAGAGGCAACAGCCTCAAGTTGCGCCGGGGAGGTTTAGGATGGATACGAGGAAAAATGTCTTCCCTGAAAGGGTTGTCAAGCATTGTAAGAGGCTGCCCAGGGCAGCGGTTGAGGCACCATCCCTGGAGGAATTTAAAAGTCGGGTAGCCATAGTGCTTAGAGATACAGTTTAGTGATGGTTTTTGTCAGTGTTGGGTTGATGGTTGGACTCGATGATCTGAAAGGTCCCTTCCAACCTGGACCATTCTATGATTCTATGACTGTGAGGAGGCTGGAGGACCCATCAGGAGGAATGCTGTTGGATGACGAGACCAGTGGGCATCTGGGCTGATGGTTTTCCAAGCAGGAAGGAAATTTGCTGTTTGTTGACTATTTGCAGACCTGGGCTGCACTGTCCCACCCCTCCCTGGTTACCTGCTGGCCCAGGACACTCGTTTCTCCCTTGTCAGTGGAAACCCTACATTGTGTCCCATTTTCTTCCCCATCCTGTGTGGTGACATAAGAGACTGGGCACAGTCTCGCTGGGAGGATGTGCTGATGGCTCAGAATATCCACAGTACGCGCTTGGCTCATGCAATTCTGCCTCTCCCAATTGCAGTTTAAACCGATATATACCAAACATTTCTTTTTTTGCCAGCAGCACATAACACACAATATTCTGCCTAGGCCTACACTGCAAGATCTAACTTGAGGATGTACTTTCCTGCGAGTCTAAATTTAAAACTAATCTTTTTGAGAACTGCACATGAACTCTAACTTTGCTCTACAGATTTCGAATCCAGAGCCAAATTTCCTTGGAAGGGAATTTCCTTTGTAGACCTCTCTGATCCACAAGAAAACATTGTAAGCACAACCAAACTCATTCTAAATATCTCCTAAAACCTTGAATAAATACAAAAGATAAAAAAAGAAAGAGCTTATGGCTTGGAGTGGGAATTAGAAGTCACCAGACGGCTGCAGCTCCAGGTCAAGTTCAGCGTCCCTCCTTCTGCAGGGCAAGCCGGGACGATGCCCATCGCCCCTGAGACACGGTCCCTGCCACCCAGCGCACTGCCGTACGGACAGGGGATGTGAAACGTGGAGCAGTGGAAGAAATACTTAGATCTTTTTCTCCACAGAGGGGAGTGGGAAAGCAAAGGCGGAGGAGCGTTATAAGCAGAACATCACTGGGTTTTCTCAGAAGGATGAAGCAGAGTGAGGAGCTGCTCGGTTCTCACTGGCATCTCCCCTGGCCGCGCACCCAGGTCTGGCTGGACTCTTACCTGCTCCAGCTCTTGCTCAGCATATTTCTGCCTGCTCAGCTCATTCTCTGTGCCCTCCCGCAGCTCCCGCAGCCGGTGTGCCTCCTGCTTGGCGATGCTGATCTCGTCTTGCAGTTTCTTCTCCAGGTGCACCTTTTCCACCTCCACGGAGCGATGCTCCTCCTGCGCCTTCTGCAGCCTGCAAGAGACAGAGAGCGAGAGGCCAATGCACGTGTCGGGCTACCTGAGCTCAGCTGAGCGAGTCCACCAGGCAGTCAGGATCTAGACCAACCCCGCTCTTATTTACTCTGAGTTGATGTCAACAGAGATCTGGAAAGTCAAGGAGAAAGTTCACTGTGCCTGGGAAGAAATTAAATTGTCAACTCCACAGCCTCAGCTTTATTTCACTTATTAAATACTCAGTACGTATTTTCTTAATTTTCCAAAGCCCATCAAGATTTCCTTTATCAAGCCCCAAATTAATTTGAATTTTCAGTGTTTTTACAAAAATTAAGATCTTTGCCTTTAATAAAAAAAAAGGAGGGGAAGATGTGGCAGAGCAGGAGCAGGTATGAACACCCAGACAGGATGTCTCCGTGTTCCACTTCAAAAGCGTTCAAATTCAGGCATGTTTTAATCTTGCCTGGAAGTTATTATTTTTTCTAATGCCAGAATTACATCGGTAGGAATTACATATGGCAACAAAGAGCAGTGAGAGATTCCTTGTAGCCGTTCAGGAAAGCTCAGGCATTCAGCCCGGAAGGGCTCAGCCCTCGGAACGAGCCACCACCGCAGCCTCCACAAGGTCCTTCAAGGTTTCTGTGACGTTTGCATTTCAAGGGAGTTGCACTGGTGTAAACCCGATCCTCACACAAATTCAGTGAAATCAAATTAGCATCAGGAACAAACCTGGCCCCCGCGGGACTGCTCTGTCCCGGAACGGAGCAGTGACGTCTCTGGTTGTGGCCTTCCACCCAAACCCCTGTGCCAGCAGATCCTCCCTCAGGGTCCCAAACCCATGTGCTTCTGAATACTGAAAGGGTGGGTGTCAGGAGGATGGGGCCAGGCTCTTTTCAGTGGTGCCCAGTGACAGGAGAAGAGGTAACGGGCACAAACTTGACCACAGGAAGTTCCATCTCAACATGAGGAAAAACTTCTTTCCTGTGAGGGTGGCAGAGCCCTGGCACAGGCTGCCCAGAGAGGCGGTGGAGTCTCCGTCTCTCGAGACATTCCAAACCCGCCTGGAGGCGTTCCTGTGCCACCTGCTCTGGGTGACCCTGCTCTGGCAGGGGCTTGGACTGGATGGTCTCCAGAGGTCCCTTCCGACCCCGGCCAGTCTGGGTTCTGTGATTCTGGAGACATGGCAATTGCCAAGCATAAGAGCAAATATTTGGCAAATATTTGGTTTGCTGAATGCAATGCCGAAATGCAATGAAGGGGTTCACTTCATAACGGAGGTTCTGAAAACCCACCTTGCACAAGTACCACCAATGAAAGAAATAAAGAGCATTAAAGGGCTTCTTGCAAGAACCAGCCTCATGGTTCAAATGAAAAATACCTTTTAGGTTGTTTGTTGTTTGTTTTTTTTTTTTTTTAAATGGTGGCAACAAAGAAACTCTGGACCAAATTTCTGAGTAATGTGGGACACCCATCTTTGCAGAACTTCAAATCAAGACATGATGAGCTTCCAGAACACGTACTTCAGCTACTGGATTGAACACCATGTGTTCAATCTGTGGCTTACACCGTCAGAAACCAGGTGCATCGACCTGAGTCCCACCTTTTAAACAGGAACTTCTCTTCCACAAGTTGTCACAGTTTGAGACAAATTGATGAAAGTTGGACAAACCCACACTGTATGAGCAGCAACGCTATTTTTAACCCAGACCAAACTGAGGAAACTCCTGTTTTCTGCCAGGAGCAGCAAAGTTCTGTCTGCTCCGCACCCAAACCAGCCCCTTCCCCTGCGGGCACCCCCTACCCTGCCCAGGTGGCTTCTCTACATCCGTGGGACCTCAAATAAGGTGCCAACCTACACCGATGCTACCAGCACTCTTTGTGAGGTTAGCGAGGCACCAGCTTAACCAGCAACACCAGTAGCCACTTAGAGCGGATAGATTTTCAGTGACCAGATAAAGCTCTCCATATAATGAAAAAAACCCAAAACCAAACCCATCCCAGAACCCCAAGTGGAATCATCTTCGCCAGAAATAAGTACTTCAACGTCATAAAATCTTCTCCCACTCAAGACCGTCAACATTCAAACCAGAGAGCAAACCAACAGAGCAACGTGTGGGGCGATGGGGGAGAGGGGACAGCAAGGCCTGGCTCCAGGTGTGCTGCACCTGGGCTGCAAATGACAAATAACGACATCAATAAAATAAATGACATCTCGGAAGGGCACTCCTGGGCTCCTGAGTGGCTCCCCCTCACCCCCCACCAGCTGGGGCTGAGAAGAAAGGGAGAAGCTGACCCTCAGCTGCTCCCTGTGGCACACGCAGAGGTGTCCATCGTCCAGCCTCGGATCGCAGGACAGCACGTGGCTGTGCGTTTGGTGACGGGACCCATCGCTGCCTTCTGGGTCCCAGCCAAGGACTCCTCTTCCTCAGGCTCCTCCTCGGCACTCCGATGGCAACGCGACATGGACTAGAGGGGCTGGACTCTCTTCCGCCAGGATGTTGGCTCTCTTCTTGGAAAAGGCTCATTTTCAATTTACAGCTCAGTTGAGAAACTCAAGTGTTTTTCTTCCCAACTTAAAGAGACTCTTGCCAAGACATTCCAAGTTTTCAGATAAACCCACGCTCTCTGCCCTGTGCACCAGAGCTAAAGCTCTTCCATACTAGGGAATCCCAAACCACCAAAATACCTCTGTTTAAAGGAGAAATTCCGCTATCCTATGATGCAGAACGAGAAGGAATTTTTTCCTTAAGTTAATTCTCCAAGGCACTCTAACATGGTATTTTCCCTTACTAACATTTTTTCCCTGACAGCAGAGCCTGTATTTTCTTATGGTGGTTATGGACAAGACCACACTCTGTCTGTGCGCTCCTGTTCAAACCCAGCCCATTCAGCCACACTGGTTTCCCGTGCACTGAGTTCCACGAGACGACAAAGTGTCTTCAGAGCTGCACTTGAAACGAGGGCAAGAAACTGAGGTCCAGTCGGGGGCTTCACAATCCAGGAGCAGATCTTCAACACAGTCAGTAGATCTTCAATCTACTGACCTTCAGTCATCAGTAGGATGTGCCAAGACGTGAACTTTTTTATCCTGATGGGTCATTTAACTGAGTGGGAAGTGCCACTGTTGAAGGATGTTCTCAAAAAGTATTTTGAAGATGAACAAAAAGTGTTTTTTTGTGTCAGTCTTTCCTTCCCAACTCTTCAAGAGCATATCAGAGCTGTTCATCAAATACCAGCGCTAGCGGCTGGTAGGCAACTGGAAAGGCATCAGATGCCTTCTGGAGGCTGTGGAGGTTCAGCACTGAGTTTCAATGAGCCAGGAGGGAGGTTACTTCAAGCTCTAGAGAGAACCTTCTAGAAAATAAGTTTCTGAGCAGAACTTCGGAACAAGTCCCCAGGAACTGGTGCTGTTGGCAGTTTTTGCCATTTCTATAGTGGCAGAGGACCACAGCTGGACACTTGCTGGGGCTCAAGGATGAAGCAGCGAAGGCAAATTCCCCACTTCAGAGGACAATGAGATCAATCTTCTGCCAAGAGGCCCCACAAGCACCAGGAATTAATTCACCTCCCATTTCTTGAGCTCCAGCTCAGTGCCCTCTGCAGAGGACAAGGCCTCCCAGCTGCACACCCTGCAGAACATCACAAGCTGCTCCGGCTTAAGACTCAAGCTATGCTTAGTATACGTGGTTTTGGGTTTCTTCCTATGTGGCTTTAGAGCATTAGTTGAACATCTACTTGTTTACGTGGCTCTGCCCTCAGCAGCAGATCCCAAGGTCGTTCCCCACACGGCACATTCACAGCAGCTGGCGTTTGGACCTCTGGTGTGACCTGCTCGTCAGTGACACCCAGCAGAGACCTCCTGCCCTGGCTGCAGCTCTGCTGCTCCAGGAGATGGACGCTGAGAAGGAATTCCCCTCTTTTGGCTGTAGAAAAAAAATTAGTCTTTTTCTTTGGGCTACATCCAACCTGCGATGTAAAATTACAGAAAGCTTTGTGAAACCAGCTGTGGATTGGAGCCGGCTCCACGGTAGGCAGAGAGGAAATGTACTTTACTCTATCTCCATGCCAAGAACGCAGGTCACGTATCCGCACTACTGCCAGGGGAGCCTGCCCAGTTTGGCACCATCACCTTGGTACTCTCTCAAGCGTTTGTCCTCCACATAGACTCCAACTGATGCCATCACGCTCCAAAAGGCTTTCAAGCAACGCTCACGTGCGGGACAGTTCCCTGAAGGCTGTCATGGGCACGCGGGCAGGAACTCAGGCTGCAGGCTTGTGGGTACGTCGTAGGGTTTCCAAGGACTCAGTGCTCGCAGAAGTCTCCACGGCAGATTGACCTCCTCGGGATCCTGGTGTCTGCACAGCAGCTCCGAGCACCAGCTGTGAGCATGCGTTCCTGGGGATGGGCTCCGCTGTCCGAGAAGCCACGGGGACCGCAGCCGTCAGCTTATACGGCAGCCAAATCAAGGCTTATCCTCAAAAATTACACTTAAAATTAATGAAAAATAGTTGCAGCCCAAGACTATCACGCTCTGTTATTTGTTAAATCTGCCCTTAAAAAATATCTTATTGCCAAAAAGCCCCACTGGTTTGTCATCAACGGTCTTGAATGCTCTTTTCTTTCCTAGAAGACTCCCATGTCCATAGAGGGGCTCTTTTGCAGCCTGTTCTCCGAGGAGCAGTTTTACTGGAACCACCACAATCTTTTCTGTGAGTAGAGGTCACGCTCCTGGAGCTACAGTGTTTTGCACAAGTGCCCAGAGTTCAACCGTTCACATGTAATACTCCAAAAATGATTTTTTTTTTTTGATTCTTCCCAGGCAACACGTCTGGGTTTAGGTGTCACTGTGCAGGGCAGCACGGACTTTTACATATAACCCAAAGAGTCCAAGAAGGGAGGTGGAATTCCTCCTTCAGTGTGCTTTTTCCCCATCGAAAGCCAGGAGGAAACAGCCTGATCAGCCCAGATGACAATTCTGAGTGAGCTGAAGCACCTCACTCTCCTTCCAGAGGCTCGTCTTCCCCTCTAGGTACAGGTTCACACTGTCACGTCAGGGCTGGGGACCTTGATACACTTTCAGTATGAGTCAGACCAGGAGAAACCGCTGTACGTTTCACTGCTCGCGTACAACGAAGTGTGGTAAATAAATACGAAGAAGCTATTTGAGATAAAACAAGGCACTCAGGAGGCAGAGTGACCGAGGACGGAAGAGCGCTCCCATCCATCCCGCTCCCTTGGATGTTCTGCTCCTGGAAGCATCAAAGTTCTGAGTGCGGGGAGAGGAGCTCTCCCGCGCCAACAGCAGCAAAACAAAACACAGTCAAGTCTTCCCAGAAACTCCGAAACTATTTTTTTGACCCGGTAATGGAGGAGAGCAGGAACTAAACAGACGAAACACAAGATAAAAAGAGGGCGGAAAGGAAACAAAACCACGCAGGAGAACAAACGGCTGCACTCGACAGCGTCAGCGTGCACTGGAGCCCACATCGGAGCAGGAGATGCTGGTGTCACACGCTGTCACTTTGCTCAAGTGGCTTCACAGCCACGTTTCAGGATTGTAGTTAATGCGATGGTGTTTTTACCACCCAGGCACACCACAAGTACAAATAACGAGCACATCGCCAGCAAAGAGCAGGCAGACACCTTCGCTGTGGCCTGGTGAGGAGCCAGGCACCCGTTGGAGCTGGTAAGATGGGCTGGTGGGTCTGCTACGGTCCCTCAGGAAGGTGCTGCCCCAGGTACACAGCACCAGGGGACTGCTGCACAGAAGCACCACGACTAAAAAGAAAATCTTTCCCGAAACCTAAATGGGGAATAACCTTGCAGGAAAGATCAACAGTTGGATGCTCCAACTGGGTGGACGCATAAAACCTACCGTTCTTGAAGGTCATGGAGAGACTGTTCCGCTCTGTGGAGTCCCTCCAGATCTTTCATCATCTTCTTCATGTGCTCCTTTGAGTAGCGATTCTGGATGTAGGCAAACCAGCAGCCACCCACGCCGATGACAATGGACACCACCAGCATGAAGTCCTTCAGGTGGTTGTGACGAGTTACTGGAAGAGACCAGAGATACCACTGAATTCAAAAGAACATGACGATTAACTCCGCAATGCTTTGCCTGCACCAGAGCTGGACGGGAGAATTTAAGACAGTGTTAGAAGGAATTGTGGCCTGGGTTTCGCAACGGGAAAAGATAAGCTACATCGATACTGAAGGGGAAAAAAAAGGAACCTCCAGAAGAGCTGGGCTCTTTTAGGACAATACAGATAACACTGAATACAAAGATATAAGAGCTAAGAAGAAAATAACTTGAAAAAATACGACTGTGATCCTAGAGATGGGGCGGGTCAAGTGTCAAATTGTCAAGCTGCAAAACTTTCCATCAGAATCACAACTCAATGTGGAAACCCCCCTTTTCAACAGTTAGCAAAACACAGCTACTTAAAAAAAGAAGCATGGATGCATGTGAGAGAATGAAACCAACTAAGTGGGGGTTTAAGTGCTAGCCAAAACCCAAAAACACGATTCACACAGATTTTTTTTTTTACTGTTTACTAACTAGCAAATCGTCAAACATGTACCGAGAAAGCTAAAAATGAGACAGAGCAGCTTAGGCAAGCGAGCTGTGACTGAACATTCAGTATCTGCTGGTTTTACACTGGAAGAGGGGAGACTCAGATGAGATCTCAGGAAGAAACATTTTGGTGGTGAGCCCCCGGCCCAGGTTGCCCAGAGAAGCTGTGGCTGCCCCATCCCTGGAGGGGTTCAAGGCCAGGTTGGACGGGGCTTGGAGCAAGCTGGGCTGGTGGGAGGTGTCCCTGCCCAGGGCAGGGGGTGGCACAGGGTGGCCTTTAAGGTCCCTTCCCACCCAAACCACTCTGTAATTCTGTGACCCCATGTGTTGCAAACCCCCAGGCACAACCTTGCACCTGCACTTCACACAGTACTGACTTCTTTTTGCCACCAGAACAGCAGTTTTGTCCTAGACACACCGATTTCCCATCAAGGTCTACCCGCAGCAGAGGGAAACGCGGGGTGCGCTCAGCACTGGCACCACCAGAGACCCACCACCGCTTCCCAGCATGGGTTCCTCTGAAACACACGGAAATCCCAGGGGCTTTTACATCAGGCTTCACGTAAATGTTTCAAGAGAAGCGTGAGCAGCATGTGACGGGGTGCTTGGCCGAGAGAAAACGCTGTGCCAGCTCCAGCAGCTCCACTCGACTGGCTCCATGCAATGGCACTCAGGTGGACAAGACCAACAGGACAATTGAGGTTGG
Source organism: Fratercula arctica (assembly GCA_947846985.1). NCBI lineage: Eukaryota > Metazoa > Chordata > Aves > Charadriiformes > Alcidae > Fratercula > Fratercula arctica. The sequence goes on from CANTUZ010000001.1 coordinate 672,215, forward strand.
CAGCTTTGGGGGAAGCGAAAGAGCCGTTAAAGGCACAACCAGGAATCCTCCTTGCTTCACCTGAAGCAGGAGCAGAGGATTTTTAAACATAGAAATGTACATACACAACCTGCCCCCTCCCCTCGCTGCCAGCCCTGAGGGCACAGAGGGGCTTTGCCGGGCTGGGGACAGCCAGGTCACCTCGGGGTGCAGAGGCTGCCAGGAGGCTACAGCCACCCAAGGACCCTTCCTCAGAGGAACTGCCAATGATGTCCTGTAATGCACCCTCATGGTTACTCTAAAAGGGGTCAGAGATGCTATTTTCGCTCAAATCGATGCAACATCCCTCCTCTGCCCCGCACCCGGTCTGGAGGACACCTCAACGGGGCACCCAGGAGAGGGGCTGTCCCCGCAGCAGCACCCACGTTCACCACAAAACCCCTTTGGCGAGTCCTTGCTGCCAGCCCCTCGCAGCCATCCCTGCCTGATGGGTCGGGTGGCCTGGGGACCACAAGTGGGACTCCCCAAAAGGAGCTTCTTGTAGGTCAGGCTGACGCCAAGCTTGGCATAGAGGGGTGTCCCGGCAGCGGGAAGTCACAGCGGTGCGGAGAGTTTAAAACAGATGGGAATTGCACCCTGTCGTTTTCCAAAATAGGAGGATGTGGATAAGAACGACCAGATATTTTAAAGAAGTTTACTGTCTTTCGTTCTTTCTTAATAGCTTTCTTTCATATAGGAATTTTTAAATACTTTAAGACAAGTGAAATGCCATAGAATCATAACCTACCACAGGCAAATGAACATCGGGTGTGTTTGAGGGGGGAGTGAAGTGGGGCACAGAAGCAAGTGATGCTGTGCAGGGTCATCCCGCCAGGGACCAGACGTCTCCCCCTCCACCCCTGGCAGCCAGTGGCCTCGGCACAGGGCCGACAGTGGGTCTCCCGCAGGAGAAGCCATCAATGGCCACCTCTGCTGGGGTCCCTTCCTTCTGCACCCCACAGGGGACCTTACACAAATGGATTCTGCACAAAATCCCACCGGGGCTGCAGGTTTCCCAGCACCTCTCGTTTTGGGACCATCAGGGACGTGAACATCAGTGCCTGGCCTGGCTGTGGTGATTTCCATCGCGTTCCCAAGAAACCGTCTCCTTCATCCAACGCAAAGTCCTTCAGCTCCTTGTTTCCAGTTACGAGGCTGCATTGACTCTCATGAACCGAGAAGCAATGAGACGACTGTGGTGCTCTTACTGCAAGGAGTTTCTCCAAAAAGCTTTTCTATCTTATTTAGAGACTTTAAAAACTTGATTACACCAACTTTGAAATGGATCTCTACCAACAAAATTTTGACATTACTCTATTAATAAGTACTTCCTTCCCAGCATTAAAATGTAGATATGAGTCTCCCAGGGCCCTAAATTCATCTTTGCTACCTTAAAATACAATTAACAAACATGATTTCCCCCCCGCAAAGTCAACCCCTTCCTCAAAATGACACTCACAAAGCAAATTTTGGGCTTTCACTTCCCATGCTTTTAATTTGCGCAAGCCCTTGAAGGCTTTGCCAATATATTAAGACCCACGCTTTTCGTAATGCTTAGGTGTAAGCATCAGCTTTGCCCAACGCGAGGGAGAATTGCCCAACCGGTGTTTTCAATTTGAAATTTTCATGAACCAATTCAGAGAGAAGTTAAGGCTCGGAAAGGCCACACTTGAAGTCTCCTACTGGGTATCCTGAACTGCGGTAAAAGCCCAAACGGGTAGAAAACAGAGAGGGAACTCCATAAGGAACGCCGTCAAGGCACAGCGGTGCTTCCTTCAAATGGAAGGGATTAAGATACGAGCACTCTGTTCCCCAGCAATAAATTAATGCGTTCATTTCTAGCTCGGACGCACCCCCTGCTCCACTCAGCACTCCTGCTCTCTCAGTTTGGGGAGAAATCCCAACGTGTGAAACATGAAGCGTGCACTGCACAGTGTAAGACTCCGATCTCTTTTCCCCACGAAATTCAACAATCAGGTAAAGTACAAGAGGAACGGAGACTTCACCTTGTGAGAGGTCTACAGACCTACAGACCTCGGGCTGCTGAGAAATAGCTGGTGTCAGGTCTCTTGTCGAAACCTCTAATAGAAGTTAAAAAAAATAAAAATTCCCTTCCATCATTTGGAGGGATGAGGACTCTCACAGCGGAGGCAGGACCAGTATTTATTGCATCCCCAAATCTCTTGATGCTCCAGTGACATCAGGTAGGGGGGACACGAGCTGTTTGCTTTAACTCATCCCCAAATTGCTGCCAAGGAATCTCTACAGCAGTTAAGTCATCAGATGCAGAAACTAAAGGTTATCGCAGCTATGCAAAATGCCATGAAGCAAAGATGAAAAAGTGGCAAAGGAGGATATTTAAATCAGGAGAAAAAAATTGCTGTATTCGATACAATTCAGTATTTGGGGGAAGGTGGGCTGGAAATACGTTTTCACATTCCCGTGCATCTCCAATAAATCATGCAGTTGGGATTTCCCGGCAAAGGGAGAAGGATAGCAGGGACTGTAAGAATATCTCCATCAGGCACAGACAGGTTAGTGCAGCACTTTCGCATACGGGAGCTGCCAGGTAACTAACGCAGGGATTCCCTAAGAGCTCAGGTACGAGCCGCAGACAGAGAATTCTGCTACTATCAAGAAGAATGCAAATACACACGCACAAACGTAAGGATTTGGCCAAAATGAAGGACTCCTGGTTGAAGGCTTTAGGTGAAGCATCGCGGAAAGGCAGGTGCAGCCCCACTCTAAGGGACATTTCGCCCTCTGCCCCGTGGGCAGGCGCAAACCGGAGACAGCAGCCTGCAAAAAGCAGAAGACGGCCCTAAGCCAGACTCAAACCGCACAACAGAAGAATAGACCTGTTCCAATTGTAAGGGCATTAAACCTGCCATTAGGAAAAAACCTTGCATCGGATCTTGCTTTTCTGATGTACTTATTTTTTAAGCAAAGAACAGCTGACGTGCCCTAACAGGGAAAAGATGAGGCTTTTAGAGGTCGGTTCCCCACCAGCAGCAGGTGACAGATGCATATGCTCCAACTCCTCTGACTGCATCCTAAGGGCTATATCGCACGGAGCTCATCATTACTGGGTCGAAGTGCCGGAGTCCAACCTCGGTCACGGCACCAGGCTCCATCCTGTGACTCCTTCTGGTCACCACCCAGCTCTGGTTTATAGAATCATAGAATGGTCCAGGTTGGAAGGGACCTTTCAGATCATTGTGTCCAACCATCAACCCAACATTGACAAAAACTATCACTAATTTAAACTATATCTAAGCACTATGTCTACCCGGCTTTTAAAAACCTCCAGGGATGGTGCCTCAACCGCTGCCCTGGGCAGCCTCTTCCAGTGCTTGACAACCCTTTTGGTGAAGAAATTGTTCCTAATATCCATCCTAAACCTCCCCTGGCACAACTTGAGGCAGCTTCCTCATGTCCCATCACCTGTTCTTTGGGAGAAGAGACCGACCCCCCTGGCTACACCCTCCTTTCAGGCAGTTGTAGAGAGCGAGAAGGTCTCCCCTCAGCCTCCTTTTCTCCAGGCTGAACACCCCCAGCTCCCTCAGCCGCTCCTCACAAGACTTGTGCTCCAGACCCCTCACCAGCTCCGTTGCCCTTCTCTGGACACGCTCCAGCACCTCAGTGTCTTTTTTGTGGTGAGGGGCCCAAAACTGGACACAGTTTCTCTGTAGCTCCCACTCTGCTGTGGGCAAAATCAGGCTGGAAGAGGGTTATTCTAACGGGGCCACCCCCGCTGGCAGAAAACTGATTTCTGGAGCGACACAAGTGGGCTGCTGCCATCTGCGGCTGGTAGGGATTGCTCCGGTTGAGCGAGCGCCAGAAAGGAGGAATACACATAAGCCAGCATGAGAACGAGAGGTAAAGAGGCTGATGAGGGGTCTGGAGCATAGGTCTCAATCTCCCCTCTTGCAGTTTAAAAATCACCCCAGCTCGGCTCCGGCACCGGTAGCAATAACCCATTAAACCACGGCACTCGCATTACTTAGGTCCTCCTGCTGCTTTGCTCCATTTTCTCCTCCCTGACCAGCTTTTCGGGCTGCATTAAGCTTTGGGCCGATGATGAAGAGCGCACGGTCACGGGCTGGACCGAGCAGAGCAGCGGCAGGATGTGATTGCAGGGCAGGACCCTGCAGCTGCCAGGGAACCCCTCAATGCAACCTGGAATTCCTGAAGCCAGGGAAAAATCCCCTCCTGTCAGTCGGAAAAAGATGAATAAATTTTCAGCAGGAATTTGTTAAATAAAAGTCACACCTTAGCAATACTGCTATACCTTATGAAGAAGTGTGTGACTTTTTCACCTTAGGCCAATAAAGATATTTTTTAATTTTTTTTTAAAGTGTGACATTTACCTCTGGAATTCTATAGAGTGAACATAATCTACTACTGAAAAATAACCAATGCCATCTGCCACTCAAAGAGTTTAATCAATAAGCAGCGACGCACCTTGGCTATTGCTCTCCCCAGCCCCCCAGCCCCCAATTGCCGCATTAACAGCTTTAATGCAAATAAAGAACGCAAAGATGTAATCCCCGCCGGGAGGAAATCCTGCCTGGGGATGGAATGGCTGTTTGCGCTGCTGAAACACAAATACTGCACTGACCTCTTAGTGCACAAACATAAGAAAGAGGAGAAATAACGTCCTTGTTCAAGATGAGGACATTGCAAACTCACAGACACTGGAGCAAGCGAGCTCTTCCAGGAGTTACTTTTTTCTGCAGCCGACGGAAAAGCTCGGCACCACCTTGAAACCCGTCTTGGCTGTTTCTGAGCGGGACACGCTGCTGGGGCTGGACTCCACGGAGCACCTCTCTCCTCCCCGCTGCGCCAGTCCGGCCTCAGCCCTTTCTGGGAACACTTTTGCCGTGACTTGGCAGCGTTTTCCCAGCAGGGACAGGTCCTGCAGGGGGGAAGGAGCGGGGACTGGCTGCGTCCTCCCTCCCGCAGCCCCCCGAGCCCAGCAACCCTTCAAAACCCCAACCCACCAGCCCAGCCTGGAGCCAAACTGGCAGGAGGGTCCATATGGGGTACAGGGAGGTCCCCTCTGCCCAAGGGATGAGAAAAAGGGTGACAGAGGCTCACTGGGGTCATGGATCATGACAGGACAAGGGGTAATGGCTTAAACTGAAAGAGGGGAGATTGAGCTGAGATCTGAGGCAGAAATTCTTGGCTGTGAGGGGGGTGAGCCCCTGGCGCAGGTTGCCCAGAGAAGCTGTGGCTGCCCCATCCCTGGAGGGGTTCAAGGCCAGGTTGGACGGGGCTTGGAGCAAGCTGGGCTGGTGGGAGGTGTCCCTGCCCAGGGCAGGGGGTGGCACTGGGTGGGCTTTAGGGTCCCTTCCCACCCAAACCATCCCATGGTTCTATGATCACAGCCGAAATATGTGTCACATCAGCAGAGCACAGGCCAGCAGGGAAGGGTCCCTGGGGCAGGCTGTTCACTTGGGAGGTGGAAACCTAAAGCACAGCATGGGGTGGGGGTTTTGGGGGGGCCCACAGCCCTGCACTGCGTCTGCACAGAGGAGGGACAGCGATGCTGGTCCCCTGACCACAACAGAGGGGCCTTCCCCCATGGAGGGAGAGGGACGGGACGTTTCCAAGCACATTCTCCCCTTATCTTCGTGAACACCACCATGCAATACATCATCTAATGTGCCACAGAAGAGTTCAATCATCCTCTGAAAACATTCACTCGCAAATTCAACAGTAAAGAAATAAACGAGATTAATACTGGCCCCGTTTCCCATTCCGGATGGATTATCACAACATCCTCTTCCTAAGGAGTAGATTCCGGCAAGTTGCTGCAGATACGTAATTTTGAATCCCTTTTTATTTCGCATTTTGAGAAGATTGCGAGGCTGACTTGTTCACATGGTTTGTCTTCCACCCACCCAGGGCTATTACAGCTTTTCTCTCCGTTCCAGTTTGCTCCACCATTGCCATTACCTGCCTTGCCCAGCACAGCGCCCGGAGCGAAGGCAAGTTCAGGTGATACCTGCCAGCCCCACCTCGAGCTGATTCACCTCCTGCTGCCGTTCCCAGCCCCAACCGTTCTCAGCTACACCACAATCACATGACGAACGTCCTTCCCCTCCGGCAGCTTTCACTCGAGACAAGCAGATAAGGAAAGTCTAAGGAAAACTCATCCGGGATGGGCATGGAGCCTTTTCACTTCCTAGAACTTTCCTTTGTAAGACAGAGGTTGACCAGAAGAATTCAGTTCTTCATTCCTGGGAAGAAATGTATGGGGGACAAAGGCTAAATTCAGTCAAACTGGGTTTTCTCTGCAGCTCTTCTCCAAAAAGAATTAAAGGGTTCCCCAGACCATGGGAGTTATTCGGCTGCTTTGAGCAAGGAACTTGCCTCTTCCCACCAACGGCAACCAGCACCAGGGCTGCCATCGCTGCCTCGGTCAGTGCTGACACATCAGTGGTTCACAGAATGGTAAAAAAATCCAATTAATCTGAAACTTAACTGTTCTACCCACTGTTTGCATGCTTTCCTACACTGTGGAAGCTCTGGGGATATTTCCCATTCAGCCCGCAGTGCCAAGCACGTCACCTCCCAGCACAGAACGGCTGCAGGACAACATCCCGCACCTTCCAAATGGGCTTCGGGAAGATAAAGAGGAGGGGGGAAAAGACAAAAGAAAAAATTAAAGCTCTTACATTTATATTAAGCTTCACCAAAAAACCACCCCAGTATTTGCCACAAACTAACAAATATTTGCACATTTTGCACCTTCTAGTGGGAGGGGTCCCTGCCCAGGGCAAGGGGTTGGAACAAGATGATCTTTAAGGTCCTTTCTAACCTGAACCAGTCTTTAATTCTAGGATTCTATACTAAACTTCACCAAAACACCCCAGTATTTGCCAAAACCTGCCAATTATTTTTCCTGAAATGTAGCTCTCTGTACTAATAACCTGCTCAAAAACGCAAGTGGAAAGCAGGTTGGTTAGTGAGGAAGCGGGGTCTCCACGAGCGGCATTTCACAAAGTCCCCTTCAAGAACACGTGCTGTCTTGCCGTGCACAATTTCCCCCCCCCCTGCCCCAAGCCACCCCAGAACAACCCAACCACCTCCCCCTCCATTTCTGAAAGTGATAACCAAAGTGCCTGAAATTTGGCAAATTGATTATTACAGTTTCTAAAGAGCTTAAATCACATTTTAGTGAAAATCTTGGAGGTTTTTCTCAGCATTTGCAGGGAGCGGCAGTGGAACGCGCAGAGCGGGATGACGGCTCCGCTCGCACCCCCAGGAGCCGGCAATGACAGCCGTTACCTTTGTACCAGCCACTTCACACATTAACACCGCCGTGACACAACCGTTTAGAGTTGGATACAACACGTCTCCTGGGCTTGATTAATAGCTCTTACTGCCTTCCAAGTGCCAACACGACTGAAAGGATTCATTCAAATCCCAGTTACTGCTTCTGCTTCACAAACTGGGAATCGAGGTCATACCAGAGCGATGCACCAACAGCCACATGGGAGCCCGGCCCAGGTGCCGCACGCTCCCAGGCCCACATAGAACCATAGAATGGTTTGGGTGGGAAGGGACCCTAAAGCCCACCCAGTGCCAACCCCTGCCCTGGGCAGGGACACCTCCCACCACACCAGCTTGCTCCAAGCCCCCTCCAACCTGGCCTTGACCCCCTCCAGGGATGGGGCAGCCACAGCTTCTCTGGGCAACCTGCGCCAGGGGCTCACCCCCCTCACAGCCAAGAATTTCTGCCTCAGATCTCAGCTCAATCTCCCCTCTTGCAGTGGAAAACCCTTCCCCCTCGTCCCATGGCTCCCCTCCCTCATCCAGAGTCCCTCCCCAGCTTTCCTGGAGCCCCTTGAGGGACTGGAAGGGGCTGGAAGGTCTCCGCGGAGCCTTCTCTTCTCCAGGCTGAACCCCCCCAACTCTCTCAGCCTGTCCTCACAGCAGAGGGGCTCCAGCCCTCCCAGCATCTCCGGGGCCTCCTCTGGCCCCGCTCCAACAGCTCCGTGTCTCTCCTGTGCTGAGGCCCCAGAGCTGGAGGCAGCACTGCAGGGGGGTCTCCCCCGAGCGGAGCAGAGGGGCAGAATCCCCCCCCTCGCCCTGCTGCCCACGCTGCTGGGGATGCAGCCCAGGCTGCAGTTGGTCCCAAACCCAAAGCTGATCTTCCCAGTGCTCAGTCTGTGCGTGACGCATGCCACCAGTGCGGCTCCATTAAACACGCATGCTGCAGGAGCCACGCTTGGTTTGATCTCTGTGGTGTAACGCCGCTGCCACGCACGACTGTGAGTGTCAGACAGGCACCACCAACCTCTCAGTCTATAAAAGACACGGGAACTCTTCAATCACTGAAAATCACGGGGGATTTGTCACATGAGGAAGGGACAGAACTTCTGCTTGTGTTCAGGAGATGGCGAGAATAACTGCTGCAGAACAAGTGACTCTCTCCAGGGTAACGAGTGTCTTTGCGAGGCAGAACCGTGGGAAAGGCTGCAAGTAATAGCAGGAGAGGTGTTCTGCAATAAAATACCTTTTTCTGTGATAGTTCTTGTGGAGCCCAGGCTGCCCGTGGAGAGACGAGGAGGGCTGTCCTGCCCTGCAGCAGTTCTTCTGGCCAGCCCCGGGCTCCCCGCAGGTTGTGGGTCAGAACAACCAGGGAAGGTTCAACTCCCCGACCCGCTGCTGCGGTCACTGCCCCAAGACCTACGTCAAGCAGAAAAAGCCAGCGTTTTTCCATGCGTACCATCCATCCGTCACCACTGCCTGCGCGAGGAGGGACAGGATCGGGCTCTCCTGTCGCGACTGGCATCGGTTCTCCCTCTGACTGCCCGCCAAGGCTCGTGCTCCTACGGCTGCCGTGGGGTCACCGCTGGGGGTGGTGTGTCCCCGGGGCAACACAAGATAAATTTTTCTGCTCTCAATTTTCTTGCAGCTTTTCAACTCGTTGTACCAGAACTCGGTGTTATTTTAGCTATTTACCTTCTGTATCTAACGCCCCGTGACAGAGGCCACCAGCACAGTGAGGCTCCGGAGCAGAGGTTTTACAGCCGAAGCTGGGATTGTTTTCAGCTGGTTTATTACAACTTAAAATCACGCTGCGTTGCTCCCTCGCCCACAGCTGGGCTGGCACAGCCTCTTCTCCCTCCTCACCGGTGGCCTCCGCTGCTCCCACGCCGCTGCACCCCTTCACTCCCAGCACCAGCACCCACCACCTGGAAAACCTTGGGAAAGTCCCGGGAAAAAGCAACGTACACCACGGAAAACCAATGTCCGTACCTTTTGCCTTTTCTTTTTGGAGGAAAGAAGGGAGAATGGACACAATTGTGCCAAAGACAGCAGTTGTTAGGCATTGACGGCAGGACTATTAATGTCACCTCAGGTCTGCAGCACTGCCTTGGTTTATGTTTTAAAGAAGCAAGGTAAAAACCTGTACAATAGTAAAACTTAAAACCTCAGGGTTTTTTTAAGTAAAAAAGTCCCATCATGAAAGATACAAATTCAAAGCCTCAGTTTTTAAAGAAAAAGTTTCCCGAAGTTTTCCTTTGGGACTAGAAGCAGGATGGGTTATGAGAAAACCAGCAATTTTACAGCACCTTACATAACCATTGCTAAAAATAAGAGAAAATCCACACACTCAATAAATTCTATACCCGTTATTTACATTCAAGCTGAAATATCAGAAAAAACACACATAGGAATTACTAATTTTTTCATTTCGCTGTGTGAATTAATGGGACCAGTGACACCACCGTCCTCGCTCAGCAGCGGGCACCTTCAGGCACAAGGCAGGGAAGAGGAGACACCTCAGGGTGCACCGCCGGGACCAGCAGGTTCCCTCCAAAGCAGCCTGGTGGCAGCTGCCGTAAGCGTCACAGCAGGAAACTAAATACAAAAACACCTCCGTTCTTAAAAAAACCTAAACTGAGCTAACAGCTCGACACATTCCCCTGATGGCACCTAGAATTCTTCTGTCTATATCAAGCCCCCGTCCTTTCTCGAGTCCTTAACACTCTTTAGTTGCTGGTGGACACACAAGATAATTATGTAAAGAAACTTTCGTAAATGTGCTGATTTTCACTGGCAGTAGGACACTGTACCACCAGCCAGATTTCATAGAACCACAGAACGGTTTGGGTGGGAAGGGACCTTAAAGCCCACCCAGTGCCACCCCCTGCCATGGGCAGGGACACCTCCCACCAGCCCAGCTTGCTCCAAGTCCCATCCAACCTGGCCTTGAACACCTCCAGGGATGGGGCACCAGTCCCAGTACTAACCCCTGAGGAACACCACTCATCACTGGTCACCACTGGGACATCAAGCCATTCACCACAATGATTTAAGTGCAACCATCCAGCCAATTCCTTATCCAGCGAGTGGTCCATCTGTCAAATCCATGTCTCCAATTTAGAGATGTCATGCAGGACAGTGTCAAATGCCTTGCACAGGTACCAGGTAAATGACATCAGTTGCTCTTCCCTTATCCACCAACGCTGTAATGCCATCCTAGAAGGTCACCAAATTTGTCAGGCACGATTTACCCTTGGTGAAGCCATGTTGGCTTATGTAAAGCAACTTTTACAAATGTGCTGATTTTCACAGGCAGTAGGATGCCGTAACACCAGCCAGATTTCCCTGCTGCCTGTCTCCATGGCTTCTCGGGTTCAGAGCTCTTGCTCCTTGAGGAGAACCCAAACCCGAAGCCCCAGCTGATCGACCGGGTGCTGCCGGCACACGGGCTGAGAAAACCATACGATAACGCTAATGGACCCTACTAAGTCTATTAATGGGACAGAGCTGCTTTTCTGTCTAGGTGCAGGTTATCTAAACACAATCCAGTTAACGGTAAATATTTAAAGTGGATGGTAAATCTCACAGCGATAAATTAATCTGGTATTTGGTTAAGAAATTCTATTGCTTTAAACAAATAATGGTTCAGCAGATCTCAAAGTACTTGTCAAATAAACTTTTAATTATAGTAAAGGGAAACAAACGGTTATATTGGAAGCTATACCGAAGGAAAGGTGGCTTCATCCACCCCGGAGAGTGGGCACCAAGGAATAAATGCTTAATGAAAAGCCAAAAAAGGTCAGTTTGTTACGAAACCTCCAATAAGTGCCACCTCCAGTCTGGGAAATGTCTCCTTGTCCAGGCACCTGGTCCCTGCGCTTCTGTTAACCCAGGCACAGACAGTCAATAAACATGGGGTAACGCTCAGGATGACGGCTAATGATGGCCACAAACGAGAGGGGCTGGGGGGGCGGCAGGGACCCCATCCCACAGCGCTGTGGGGCCCACGCAGAGAGGTCGGTACAGCACAGAAGGCACCGAAACCAGGGTGATGAGTGTCAGGGTACTCAGCTGGTCACCGGGGCAAACCCGCCCAGCAGAGCCCAGGGCAGGCACTGGTCGGGCAGCGGCTCGGCAAACCGCCATGGGTTGTGCCCAGCCACGGAACACACTATGTCTGGTGGACATCTGTGCTGGGAAGGGGAGCTACAGAAACCTCTCCTGAAACCCCACAGGCAACACACAGGTCCCACTTCAGTGGCCTTTGTAGTGGGGGCCAGGAGAAGCCACCAGGATGGCTCACTCGGCGCACAGCATTTTCTATCTTTTAACCCCAAATGGTACCACAAGCAGTGCCTTGACCCGCCTGTGAGGAGACGTTACGTCTCAGTCTCCATCAGTTGAGAGCTATAAGGAATAAAAATTTAAATTCACTTTTCACCAAAAATATCTATTGTTTTGAATTTTACCACCTGTTTTCTTAAATTCCCCTCTCCTCTTTCACCTGAAGCGGTGGTATTTCCTCCTGGATAAACCCCCAAACCAGAGGAACAGGACACCAGCGGGACACAGACGCAGGAGCAGCAATCATTTCATCTTGCTTAGATGAGAGTTTTACCATACTCCTTCGCACTTGGATTAATTACAGAGATGCAACCCTGCAAGCGGGCAGACCTGTTTGAAGAAGGACATGGCATGTCTGGAGCCTGGCATGGGAAATCCAAGCTCGTGGGGCTACTGGAGCCTGCGGACCAGCACAGAAACAGGCCAGGCGCCCACCCAACTACCTGAAGCCTCTGCAGCAAATTACAGGAGACATCAAAGAAGAAGCTTTCTTGCTCCGGGATGGGGAAAAACATCACCCAGCTTCATGTGGCGGAGAGGAACCATCCCTTGGAACGTGCTACGATCCCCACCCACAATGAGATGCCTCTGGTTTTGTGGGTCTGCAGGAAGCAGTCCTGGGGCTCCAATCTAGGCTGAAGTTATTTTCATCATGAAATCACAGAATGCTTTGGGTTGGAAGGGACCTTAAAGATCATCTAGGTCCACCACCCTGGCCTGGCCAAGGACACCTCCCACCACACCAGCTTGCTCCAAGCCCCCTCCAACCTGGCCTTGAACCCCTCCAGGCATGGGGCAGCCACAGCTTCTCTGGGCAACCTGCGCCAGGGGCTCACCCCTCTCACAGCCAAGAATTTCTGCCTCAGATCTCAGCTCAGTCTCCCCTCTTGCAGTGGAAAACCCTTCCCCCTCGTCCCATGGCTCCCCTCCCTCATCCAGAGTCCCTCCCCAGCTTTCCTGGAGCCCCTTGAGGGACTGGAAGGGGCTGGAAGGTCTCCGCGGAGCCTTCTCTTCTCCAGGCTGAACCCCCCCAACTCTCTCAGCCTGTCCTCACAGCAGAGGGGCTCCAGCCCTCCCAGCATCTCCAATGCCTCCTCTGGCCCTGCTCCAACAGCTCCATGTCCTTCTGATGTTGGGGGCTCCAAAGCTGGACACCATATACCAGGTGAGGTCTCACAAGAGTGGAGCAGAGGGGCAGAATCACGCCCCTCAACCTGCTGGCCACGATGCTTTTATACTTATGAATAATGCTCTTATACTTGTGGTGAACAGAAAGCAGCTTGAAGAGAGAAGACAAACCCTTGAAATCCTGCACCTGCGACCCAGCCCCACTGCCAGCAGCTTCCCTCCCTCACAGCGGACATGACAGGACCATCTCACTGACCGTTGGAGAAGAGCCGTAACGGGAACGTCACTGAAACCACTAAATCTGTCCCTGCGCGAATGCTGCTGCTGCAGCTCAAAAGGTCACTGAGTGCTTCCCGAAACTGCTGATTGATAAAAGCTGTCGAAAACTGCTCTTTCGCAACCCATTCCATAAGGAATCAGTTTGAGATAAACAACTTCTCACCAGCCTGTATGAACTGGAGACAAACCCATCCAGCTAACCAGAAAACAGCAAAGAGCGCCTTCTAAGAAGCGTTAAATCTCCACTTCAGCTAAAAATTGAAAGGGCGTTTCCTCCGTTCACACATCTGCTATGTACAGAGATCCAAAACCAGTACCAAACTGACCTGCCACAACCCGACGCGGACGGCTGACTGCAGGAGGGTCACACTCCATTGCCCGGAGAGCCGCAGGGAACGCCTCCAACCGAGAGCACGGCCGTTGATCTCCAACCATTACAAGTCATTTATTTTGCCACTTACCGAGTGTCCCAGAACTGCCTGAAAAACTCCCCTTCCAAGAGTGGAGCCCCCGGGCTGGAGCCGTCAGCTCTCGCCCCCCACGGCCCCACGGCCCCCGTGGCAACTTGGTTTGTGACACAGGCCAACTACAAATAAAAAAGCCAACCGTGCCTGAATTAATATATGCTTTTTAATTACTGGAAGCAAAAACAGCTGTTTGTACAATCTAGGCTCCTAAGTCACTTAGCTTATATCTCTGCCAAGCCTCATAAATTTATTCCACGCAGTTTTCCCAGGATTTGCCTCACTGCACCTTTTCTCAGGAACGTGGACACAGACTGACAACAAGAAATGACGGCACTAACAGTTGGACTTTTAAAAAGTAATTGAAGAAATAACGGAAGCGTCTTGTCGCTTCCCACTGGCCAAGTGCTGGGCAGCCCAGAGAGGGAAGGCTGGGAAAAAAAAAGCCAAAAAACCCAAATTTCTCCATTAGATCGTTAGCACATCCCTGTCCCGCAGAATAAAGGTACATCCAATCTGCTATTCCAGCCGCGGACAGTGGCAGATGCTTAAAAAAAATCCATGGAAAGTGGTATTTTCGATGGTGACACACCACGTCAGTGATCTGAGCTGTTCCTGAGCCAGAACTTGCACCCAGACTATTGCATTTGCAGCCAGGTAAGAAAGAACCTTTCGCGTTCATTTTAAGCCTCCCGCAGAGGGGACACACAACAACTAAGGAGAGAGCAGCACTGCGTGAGAGGGCTCAAACACTGCCTTAAAAATCCATCTCATCTGCAGGATGCTGAGCCGAAACAGGCCGGGATCCAGCAAGGTCTCTGATCGTAAAAGCATCTCAAGCTCATGAGAAAGGCATGAGTAAGAGGGAGAGAGACAAAGGTACCTTTAATAAAGACAGCAGACATGAGCCAGACAGAACGAATGCAAAAGGAGCGCCCTGGAGATAAGCATCAGAGGGCTCGGAGATGGAGCCAACCTTTGACGCCTGTAATCGGCATCAAAGGAACCCAGTCCCTCCTTCTCACCCATCCGAAATTCCCGTCCAGCCCCCATCGCTATTATGAACCCCCCAGGGCAGCGGCAAACAGGGAGGAGGGGATGGTTTTACCCAAGGGACTCGGGGAACCCGGCAGGACAAGCAGGGAAGTGGGAGATGGAAGCGCAATCCCAGTGGGCAGGATGCCTCCAGGCTACAGGGCTAATTCCATAAACCCTGTTCCAAGGGAATTGCGCCAGGGAAAAGGCATGGAGGGGAGGCTGCGCAGGGCAGAGCGTGGCTCACACAGATCCACCTCTGCTGCTCAACGCTCAGCGGACGCAGATTCCCCCGACGAACAGCCAAAGGAGCTCCCGTCGCTGTTACTCACAGAGCGGGGGCCCAAACAGCACCGTGTCCAGAGCCTTCAGCTGCAGCTTCTGCCGGTGGCTCCGATCCGTCATTTTCAGAACGCTTCCCATCATGGTGGCGTTGTTCACCGCTAGCCTGTCAAAAAAAAAAAAAAAAAAAAAAAAATATATATATATATATATATAAAAAGAGAAGTTGGCATAGTCATATCCATCTGGATTTATAATTGACCAAAAATTGGTAACATAGAGACTACAGGAGTGGAAATGCAACGAGCAGGACCTGAACACTGCCCGCTTTGGTGATCAGGATAGAAGAAATCCCTCAAACATTGTCGTCTCTGATACAGGATATCTCTGTGAAAGAGGTAAGTAGCAGTGTCTTTGGCTTCACTCGGAGAGAGAAGGGAACACCAAGGCCACACCTATTTCATCAATCCTGACAACCGAAGTCACTGTTTTCCTAACAAAACCCATCTTTTGCTGTCCTACCAATCACTAATATTTTTTTAGCCAATATTTTTTTTGCTACCCTCTGACATCTTATTTCACGGACCACAAGACCGTATTTCTCACTTGAAGAAATGTGGGCCCACCATGCACTGCCTCAAAAACCTTGTTTTATTCCCAGTTAACTCCTCCTTCCCAGTCAGTTTACAGGCCCCTGTTCATTGACAATAACCTTTACCCAAAAAGTTGCACGGAGTTTTTTCAAGCCTGTTAGGAGTTTAGGCCAACTCAAGCCAGAGTTTCTCTTGAGGAACGCAAGGCTCCTTTGCCGGAGCATCAAGGGGTGTGAATTAACACCAGCACATACCAGAGATACAGAACCAGTAACCCTTGAACTGGGGACCCAGATGCACTCTGGAAAGCAGGGATGCTGCTTCGCTGGGGACAACAAGCAACAACAGAGCAGCTCCACGATGGGGCTGCGGTGACCAAGGGAGGCTGCGGCAGAGCTAGGACGTGGCCCAGGTCTGCTCAGTTCAGGGTTTTAGCTCTAAACACGCAGCTCCCAGTGTCGGCATGGGAAGTCGAGCACCAAAACCAGCCAGGACAGTGGTCACCACCACACAATTCGGGCGGCAGCCCCTGCTTTCACCCACAGCAGACACAGGCTCGCTTTGGGCTCAGTCACTGATCTCTGAAAGGTCCCTCCCAACCTGGGCAATTCTATGATTCTATTTAGTGGTGGGTTTGTCAGTGTTGGTTTGATGGCTGGACTCCATGATCTGAAAGGTCCCTTCCAACCTCAACAATTCCATGATTCTATGATTCTATTCACCCCCTGCAGAGAGGACCACGGCAAAGCCGAAGCCTCCAAACACAACCGGGGCGGAACCGGAGTCAGACATGGCTCCATCCACGCCGAGGAACCACACACCACATTATGAGCCGCCTGAGATGGGTTTTCCTCCCTGGTGCACACCCCAGAGGAACACCAGACAAGGCAGTCAGCACTGACCTGGGCATGGCATGTCCACTCAGCTGCAGCTTTCTGAAGGTCTCCTCATACTGCGGCAGCTCCACGTAGGTAATGAGCCACTGAACCACCTCGTCAACCGTCCAGTTATACACTGTAGGAGAGGCAGAGAACAAGCAAGCGGCTTAATATTTTTGCTAAGCACCTAAAATCATCAACAAGAGCGTAACTTCACCTGACGTACCCCATCCTACCACCTTCAGCAGAGGGAAAACATCTGCAGAGTTCGAACACCTCGCTATGAGGTGTGCAGTGAGCTGGGGCGGGGATGTTTCATCCTGTGGATAATTAGACAAGAAATAATCCTCCTGGGATACTCTAGACCATCCTGCAGGTCCTCAGCCTCTACATGGTCACTTGTGTGATTCCTTTGGCTAGTTCTACACACGATGGGCTGTTAAAGATTCAGCACAGACATGATGGGTTGCCTTAACTGACCTTTAGCCTTAACTGACCCCCCCACAGGGTGCAGAAGGACCGGTGCATTCCCAACGGCAGCCTCTGACAACAAACGTCTCAGGGTGGTTGATTTTAAGGCCGCGCTTCCAGCTCCTGAGACAAACACGCAATGAGGCCACCAGAGCAGCCCCAGACGGTGCCTTTGGCAATGTCACCAGACGGACCCAAGATCCTTGGAGAGGCAACACCCAAAGCGCTGGCAGACGCCAAGAGAAATCACTCCATTTTCTGTTATCCGAGCGATGTTGCTGTCTCCAAACTCCCAACAAAGTACATTCATCCTCGCCGCATGCCCAACCCTCCAAAATACTGAATTCAGCTCCAAGTCTGGCACCGTGCTCCGAAAAGCCTCCCCCCCTCCAGACCCAGGGAACACGTCAGCATCAATTAAAAAAAAAAAAGTGAAGATGGAGAAATGCTGTAAGAGAACAGTTGTAACAGCTTGAGAAGGTGATGTGCGGGAGGAGGTGGAGCGGACGCGGCAGCCCCAGGTGAACTTTTCTCCTTCCCTGCCTCACCTGTGATTTGTGGATTATTTTTGGAGATGAAGCACAGGAAAACAAGGAAACCTGTGCCACGTAGTTTTGTTGCACTTACAGCAATGGTGTGAAGGCAAAGAAAACCATGCAGCGGATTTTTTTAATAGGACAGAGCAGGGTTTGCTATGCTATAATTTACCAGCTGCCGTCTTTGCTTAGCACGGGCTGAGCTCTGGCTGCCTGCAGCAGCCCCAGTGCCGCGCTGGACGTCACCGCTGCCGACAGCCACCACCTCGCACCGCTTCTGGCCCAACATCATCCATCTCCCCCGCACCCTTTCCAACAGCCGAGGGGAGAAAATGCCCGTTTCCTGATGGCTGCGCGGGCTGCGTGGCTGCCGAGCGCAGAGCCGCGCTTCGAAAATGTCAACGATGAGTTGTCTCGCAAATATGAGAAACATCTTCCAGCTCGCTCCAGAGCGCTAAATGGCTTTGGTGGAAAGATGACAGAGCGGACAGGATGAGAGCCAAGGGCTGAGCAAAGGAGAGCAAGGCCAGAAAAGAAGGTCTCATCTCCCTGTAGGCTCGCATGATGGCTCACGGGTGGAGGTTGGCAAACACAAAGCCCTTGCTCAAGGAAACTGCCCACAGTGCTTGTCCTGTGAGGTCTCTCCGTGTCCCCACGCCAACAGTCACCTCTCGCCCTGCACAGCCCGGCCCTGAAGCCCTCGTCTTCCCTCTCCTTTTGGCCTCCCATATCCAGAGGTCTTTACTTTGAGAAGAAATCACTGCAGCACACTCCAGTGTGAAGACGGGCAGCGGTGGCATCCTTTGCTGTGACAATCTGATCTGCTGCTTCAGCGGCGTTGGTAGAGCCATGCTCACCGAGGGCTTTATGAAATCCAACACCGAGTTTTACGACTCGGGTTCAAACGCCGGGGTTAGGCCCCATCTCAGACTATCCTTTAAAAACCAATAACGTATTTTATCAGCCAGACACGCAGAGTGACGAGAAAGGAAAAGAGGAGCGGTAACTAAATCCGACACTGTAAGCGAAACCGCGATGCCACAGCAGCTCTAAACAGAGGCACGGCAGGTCCCCGGCCTGTCAGAAGCAGGGAGAGAGCAAAAGCAACTCAGCAATTAAGGGACCTGGGGAGTATCATGGGATGTTGTCTGCCACCCCTTGATGATTTCTACCCTTTCCCAGCCGACATTAAAATATACTTCAGGCCAAACCCTCCATAAACAGCCATACAACAGAATTAATACGTCTGAGAGGAGGCTTCCCTCGAGCACAGGAGACAAAGCCACTCATGAGCGTCATCCCAACCCACAGGTGGTTTGGGCAGGAATTTTCAACCCGCGGCTGCCCATCGCCACGGGACGGAGAGTCTGGTCCCACATAAACAACGCCAGGATCGCACACAGAACCACTGTGTTTCCCAACCCCCTTTTGAATGCTGCACCTGAGCATTTATTCAGTCCTTCTGGGGTTGTGAGGGACTATAACGTTACTTAAAACTATATTTACACAGCACTTTGAAAACACCGCGTGCATCCTACCCCTAAGTAATGTATAAACTCAGAAAAATCAAATACAAATGGAACAGGACACGAATGAGAAATGGAAAACTGATGACTTGATCAGAAGATTAAAATCCAATTTTTCAAGTCATGGGGGTTGATAAGATAACCTGATCTTGGAGGGCAGAGGGAAGGAAAAAGACTGTAAGTGAAGGGAAGAGCAGCAATTAGAAGTATTGGAAAAAAAGATGTTCCGGGTCTTGAGAGCAACGTGACAACTAGTGTACAGAGAGAAAAGGAGAAGTGCAAGAGCAGGAGTAAAGGGCAGAAACGGCCCGTGCCACGGATCACAGGAAGACCCGACACACCGATGTGCATCAACACGTCACTCACAATGCAAGAATTAAACCAAAATGCATCCTGCAGTCAACACTACACCTCCGGTTTGCAGAAGTGCGATCTTCCTACTTCTGCACCTCACCCCACTTTCACTTTCAAGGCACCGAGGATTTTTCTTGTTAGTATTACGGTAAGATATTATTAAGATAAAATACCATGCTGTAATGAAGCCCTAAATTTGTCAATAAAAAGTTTCTTAACTAGAAAGAAGAAAGAAAAATCCATTTTAAGATCTCTCAACACAGAAATTCCAAAATCCTGGTCCGGGAAAAAGCAGAAGTGAAATCGTGCCTTTTCCTGACCACCTGGGACACCCTCCCGATTCCCAGGACAGCCCCCTGACCACCTGGGACACACACCCCCCCCCCCGACACCTGGGACATATTCCCCCCTGACACTTGGGACAGCCAGGGAAGCACTAACACACTTTGTTTCTTCCAAGATCCAGAAGTTTCAGGAAGTTTCCTACCTGAGACCCAACTTCCACCCACCTCCCTGGGTTCACGTGCTGTGATCAATAACCATCGTTTCTTAACTGCTTGCAGCCGATTTCTACCTTGAATGTATTTATGTACACTTCTAGTTTTAGGACTTTATTCTACCTCCTTTTCACTAGATTAAAGAGCTTTTCAGGTCCAGCAAGTTTCTTCTAAGAAAAACACAATCTGTAGGAAAACTCCCATGCAGCTCTCTGGAGTATTTAGGATGCCACTACCCCATAAAAATCCCAGCTGAAACTGGGTAGCTGAAGGAGAATCTGGAATAGGACAGTATTTGGCTGTACTTTAACATGCATTTATAGAGGCAGAGAAATGAAACAACAGTTTATACTTTTATGGCCATACTCGGATGCCAGCGTTAACAGTTGGGAAGTACTGGGACCAATGAAATCCTGAAAGCACACACCCCACACCCCCACACCCCCCAAAAAAAAGGACCCTGGAAGAGCACTTGTCCAAGGCAGCAGAAGCAGCACGTTTTTCCTGGGAGGTGCACACGCTGCCGCCAGGGTTATATGGAATCCACAGTGTCTACCACTTTTATGGCAGCGGGGAGGAGTGGGCTGGTTCATTCTGCTTGTTTGTCCTTTTTACCTTCAGATGTCTTCCAGGCCTTCCAGAGATCTTCCACACTAATGAGCTTGTCTTCTCCATGGAAGGTGCTGTGCTTGACTGTTGGGTCATGATAATTCAAGTCCTCCCTCAAGAACTAGGAGAAGAATAAACAGGGAGATTATTCTTTGGTTCATCTTGTAGAGAGATGAGCATTAAAAAAAATAAATATCTTCCATCTGTCTTCCTTACTATTACATCCCCAGGCTGTCACTTAATAATTTCTATGGCAAAGTCCTAATAAGTCTTGAGATGCAACATCTCTGGTCTTTCCTCTCTACAGCTCCCTGAAACAAGTGATGGGACAAGAGGAAATGGCCTCAAGTTGCGCCAGGGGAGGTTTAGGATGGATATTAGGAAAAATTTCTTCACCGAAAGGGTTGTCAACCATTGGAACAGAAGGTATTTAAATACCCTGGAGGTATTTAAAAGCTGGGCAGACGTGGTGCTGAGGGACATGGGTTAGTGGTGGGTTTGTCAGTGTTGGGTTGATGGATGGACTCAATGATCTTAAAGGTCCCTTCCAACCTAGACCATTCTATGATTCTATGATTCAAACCATATAATCTCCCTAGTTCACAGAATGGTCTAGGATGGAAGGGACCTTAAAGATCGTCTAGTCCATCCCTCCTGCCCTGGGCAGGGACACCTCCCACCACACCAGCTTGCTCCAAGCCCCGTCCAACCTGGCCTCGAACACCTCCAGGGATGGGGCAGCCACAGCTTCTCTGGGCAACCTGCGCCAGGGGCTCACCCCCCTCACAGCCAAGAATTTCTGCCTCAGATCTCAGCTCAATCTCCTCTCTTGCAGTGGAAAACCCTTCCCCCTCCTCCCATGGCTCCCCTCCCTCATCCAGAGTCCCTCCCCAGCTTTCCTGGAGCCCCTTGAGGGACTGGAAGGGGCTCCAAGGTCTCCTCGGAGCCTTCTCTTCTCCAGGCTGAACCCCCCCAGCTCTCTCAGCCTGTCCTCACAGCAGAGGGGCTCCAGCCCTCCCAGCATCTCCGGGGCCTCCTCTAGACCCAGCAGGTCCACGTCTGCCTTGTGCTGGGACCCCCAGAGCTGGACTCAGTGCTCCGGGGTGGTGTCAGGAGAGCATCTGAGTTGCTCTTACACAGAACACCATCTATTACAGACCTGCACCCTACTTCTGGCTGATCACCTTTTCTCTAGTTCCAGTGTCAGGATTTTATCCTGCTGCCTTTTTGCCAAGCAGCCCCCGCCAGCAGACGTGGCCGGGCCGTGCTGAGGATAAGCCATTCGGCTCAGAGCCACAGCCTCTCACCAGGAGCAGCACGTGTCCAGAAACCAAACCTTTCCCCATCAACTACCTTCCCAGCCCTCTATTGACGCACCAGTGTGAGAAGTCGCAGCATTCCCACACGGCACAGACACGTATGGCAGCAGTAACCCCTCTCTCCTGCTGTAGGAGCAGTAACCTCCTCTCTCTTGGCAGAGAAGTCACAATCTTCTGGCGCCGGCTCTGCCCTGCCCTCGGAGAGACCCCACAACCCCAAGAGCATCCATGGGAGAACGGGGGAGTGTTTCTGGAACCGAGCGCTCCATTAGGGATCTCCCCCTCTCCCGCACCATCTGACAGCTATGGAATAACTAGAAACACACCTAGAAACAACTATTACCCCTAGAAATGAGAGGATACGGACTGTCATGAGAAACAATGAACGCTCAGACATTCTCCACCAGGCTGTGGCAGCCGATGCCCGCAAGCAGGTACAGGAACAGGAACCCAGTAACGCTGGAAAAAGAGAAGAAAAGCCAAGTGATGTGGTTGGTGCTCTCCCAGGGCTCTGGGAAGAGACGGGGCAGACAACAGCAGCCATGGGAAACATGGAACAAAGCCTTTTCTAAGGAGGAAGGGAGGCAGCGGGCCCAGAACCACCGGTGAGGGTATCTCAGAGGGGTCTGCACGGAGCCGGGCTGCTGCCGAGAGACCAGTGACCTCCCCAGGACAGGACACGGAGCCACCCAGGCGTCATTGCAGATGAAATACAAAAGCTACTTCAGATTCACAGAAAATAAGGAAGGATATAAGCTGTTATGTATAATCACAGTAACACTTTAAAAAAAAATTATTATTTTAGTTTTTCATAACTTTGTTGCACTGTTGCAAATATCCACTCTCAGGTAGGTGTCATTGTTTAAGCTTTTTCATTACAAAGCCGACACTCATGGTCAGACACAGGAGCTATTCCTTGCTTACAGACGGGGCAAAGCTTAAAATCAGGTTTTCAGGGTTTCAGCAAACCCTCAGCTTTTAGACTCGACAGGAAGCAGCGGGAGCTTCGCCAGCTGAAAAGCACTTTTTTTTGGTTCTATAAGCCCTTGTGTTTGATTGCATCAAAACGGAGGTCACCAAAATCACCCAGTGCTGCCAACTAACAGTCTCTGTTATGTTATCTGTGTCAATGCAAATTCTAGTAGGGATTCCTCCAATAATTCCCACACCGCGCTCACCGGTGGAACCTCGTCTCCTCCAACACCCCGAACCAACTGAGCAAATGAACTTTATGGGACTGAGAATAACTTGTAATTATTTTATATATATATATATATAAAGCATCAGTTAGGAATTTTTTCAGTTGTAGCACAAGACTGACGTATGAAACTGAGTATGAACATTCATCTGAAGATTTCTGTTCCTGGTAAGAGAAGCCAGGAAAGAAATTACTAAGTATTTATGTTAAATTAATTTTAAGAGGGATAGACAGATTATAATAAATAAATATAACCTGGGCTTTTGGGATTCCAGGCTTCTCTTTGAATTACAGTATCACCAAGAATTCAACTAAACAGTACAATGGAACCAGCTTTATGTCAATGGGGTAAGAATCCAAAAAAAAAAAAAATATTATTAGATTTGACCTGGACCTTCAAATCATAGAATCATCCAGTCATTGAGGTTGGAAGGGACCTTCCAGATCATCGAGTCCAACCATCAACCCAGCACTGCCAAGCACACCCATGTCCCTCAGCACCACGTCTGCCTGGCTTTTAAATCCCTCCAGGGATGGCGACTCCACCACTGCCCTGGGCAGCCTGATCCAAAACCAAATGTGAAACAACTGCCAGCCACAGGAGGGGAGGCATTTCCACTGTAGGCTGAGCCACTAACGAAAAATGTGTATATATTGTCAGTATGGTCTGCAGATATATCACAATTCACAATGAATCTGTCATAGTAACATGCTCTGGTGTGTTCCCACCCCCCTCCCATCTCAGGAGAAGATGGGCCAGAAACAGAAACCCCCAAAGAAAAGTGAAGAAAATTGTATCAGAAAAAAAACAATCCTAAGAGAGAGCGTTAGAAAGATTTGGGACTGCCCTGTAGGGACTGGCAAGAGGTGAGGCACCAGAGCACGCAGAGCTCAGGCAGAAGAAAGAGGATCCCTCACATCCCGGTACCTGATATATGCAACATAATTAAAAGATAATTTCACATTTAAATGCCTGCATGCACCATCCAGTGCATGATTCATTCCATGATTCTATGATTACCATGCAGCCTCCTTATTACAGGCCTTTGAAGCGCGCAGCAGAATTACCAAAAAAAAAAAAAAAAAAAAAAAAAAAAATCCACCTCTAGATAAGGAGATGGTATTCTAATATCAGACAGGGCAGGAAAATTATCCATGAAAGTTTTAACTCCCCAAGCCCTCCACAAACCCACTGCAGATGCCACCGAGGCCAGGCCAGGTAAGCACAGTGGGAGCCTGGCACCTCTCTGCTCCCTTGATTTCTGTCTCCAGCCCATGGAAGCTTCAGCTTCTCTTCCCAACTTGCAGAAAAATGTGGAAATGGGGAAAATTCGGTCGGCTTCCGCAGGGCCTCGTGCCCGCAGGCAGCAGCGAGACACCAGCAGGGAGAGGCGAAGCCGTCGGCTCGTGGCGTGGTGACCGAGAGGGAACGCAGCAATGTCACCGTGCGCTGCTGCCAACTCCCACCGGGACTGGGGGGATCAGCTGCTGCTCTGTATATTTAGCTCGCGGAAAGGAAAAGTGATCTCCTGCGGCTTTCCTTCAGCACACCATCACCAAAACAAACCCCCAAGGACTCTCTGGAGGGGACGGGGCTGGCTGCAGTGAGAACATCTCTATAAACAAACGGGAGGAGGATGCAGGATGGGGCCGTCCCCCCAGCTCAGCCGAGAGGCTGGAGGAGCTGGGCTGCACCAAAGCCCCGGGAAACCTTAAACGCAGATTTCCATAGAATCATGGAAGGGTTTGGGTGGGAAGGGACCTCTAAAGCCCACCCAGTGCCACCCCCTGCCCTGCACAGGGACACCTCCCACCAGAACAGCTTGCTCCAAGCCCCGTCCAACCTGGCCTTGAACCCCTCCAGGCATGGGGCAGCCACAGCTTCTCTGGGCAACCTGCGCCAGGGGCTCACCCCCCTCACAGCCAAGAATTTCTGCCTCAGATCTCAGCTCAGTCTCCCCTCTTGTAATGGAAAACCCTTCCCCCTCCTCCCATGGCTCCCCTCCCTCATCCAGAGTCCCTCCCCAGCTTTCCTGGAGCCCCTTGAGGGACTGGAAGGGGCTCCAAGGTCTCCCCAGAGCCTTCTCTTCTCCAGGCTGAACCCCTCCAACTCTCCCAGCCTGTCCTCACAGCAGAGGGGCTCCAGCCCTCCCAGCATCTCTGGGGCCCTCAAGACAAAAGATAAGAACAGTGCAAATACAGCATTTAGCCAGACTCTGCCTAGCACGGTCTTTGGAGGCGAAGGCTTCTGCCAGGCTGCTGGTGCCATGCGGGCATCCCAGCTCTGCTCCTCTGATCCAAGGTAGAAAACAGAGATGTTTTCAGCTGACTGCTGACTCGCTGTCTCCAGATCTGGTACCACCAGACACATGCTACTGCTAAACACGCTTTCTCCAACCTCCACATGCTGCCAACCAGCACGAATTGATAGGGATTCCTGTTGCACACACTGGAACGCACCCGCGTCCCCCACGGCAGCGGGGCTCAGGAGCTTTCAGAGCCCACACTTGCACATCCACTGCATGAACACCTTTCAAGGTGGATAGCTCTCATTTTTCCCCCATTGGAGGGACTCCCCGCAGACTATACATACGCAGGTAACTGCACTGAGCATGCAAATTATGTGTATGCTAAAATGCATATTTATAAAGTAGCCACGGGACTCCCAGCTGTCCAAAGCACCAGGCACAGGAACCACTGCATAAAATCTCTGACCTACTTGCAAACCACCAGAAAGCAGCACTTCAAAGTACTGAAGACCCTGCTGATCCCATCCCTGGAGATACCCAAAACTCAAGAGTCCTGGGCAGCTGGCTCTGGGTGGCCCTGCCTAGGCAGGGGTTGGACCAGACCACCTCCAGAGCTCCAACCCCAGGCCACTTCCAGAGGTCCCACCCCGTGGCCACCTCCAGAGGTCCCAACCCTTGGCCACCTCCAGAGGTCCCACCCCAGGCCACCTATGAAGGTCCCAGCCCCTGGCCACCTCCAGAGGTCCCAACCCTTGGCCACCTCCAGAGGTCCCACCCCAGGCCACCTCTGAAGGTCCCAGCCCCTGGCCACCTCTGAAGGTCCCAGCCCCTGGCCACCTCTGAAGGTCCCACCCCAGGCCACCTCTGAAGGTCCCAGCCCCTGGCCACCTCTGAAGGTCCCAGCCCCTGGCCATCTCCAGAGCTCCCACCCCAGGCTGTCTCTGAAGGTCCCAACCCCTGGCCACCTCCAGCCTCAGCCAACCTGTACATCCGCAACAAGAGCAGAAGGAAATGTAGTCAACTCAGAGCCTCACCACCAAGTTCAGGGAAAGACACACCATGATCAGACCATCCAAAAGCAACGGGAACCGAACCACCACAAGCAACAACCAACACGAGCAGAGATTGCTGCGGGAGGACTCAGCCTGTGAAAGCTGCTTAGTGTCAAGATTTCTTTTATGATTTAACATGTTTCTGTATATAATGAGAAGGAGCAGAATCCAAGGTGCACAAAAGCCAGCTGCTGCACACCCTTCCAAAATGTCCACCCATGGGAGAGCACCTCTGGGAGGACAGTGGGGAGGGTGAGGAGCGGGTCCCTGCACAGACACCGAGGGGAATCGCAGACGTTGGGGAGGGAACACAGCCCATCCCTGCTGAAACCACCCACAGCTCCGACCTCCCCAGCAGCCTGGGGCAGAAAATTACCTGTTTTAGGAGGAAAACGCTTTTTCTAATTGTCCTCTGCTCATGGCTGCTCCACCCCAGTGCTGGAGGCACTGCAGAGACCAGGCGCTCCAAAGCAGAGGTATCACCCCCTCCAGAAAAAACAATTACAGAACGGTTTCAGGCTTGCATAACCTCATTAAACACAGGGACCTACATTTTAATTCTTCAACTGCCAAATCCCGTGACGAGAACGCTTTTCTCTGCTCTAGAAAGGGTGAGGAGTTTGAGTTGCATGGGTTTCTCGGGTTGAGTTGCACAGGTTTCTTGATTAAGACAAAGTCTTCTTGGTGGCTGAGAGCACGCTCAAAAATGAGCGGTTCCACAAAGTGCTATTTTCTGGAGTGTTTTTTTCCTTGTTTATTTTTTGATCTGCAGAAACTCCAGCTACTCACAGGACTTTCGCATTTCCCCCCCCGAGCCTTCACATCCCTCCCACACCCTGGATCTCTGCTTGTCGCCCCCGAGCACCAGCCACCACCTGAGTGAGAGCCACACATGGGTACTGAGGGGCATAAAACCGACCAAGCAGCTGCAGAGCTCACCGTGCATCGCTTCCCTGGGCTCATCAATTTTAACATCTTTTCCGAGCTACCAATTTTCATTAAAGTTGCAGAAAAGTTTGTCTTTGAGCCCTCTTTCTGCTAACGTGTCCGATCCCAGGCGGTGGGATGAGGGGTTGAGAGGAGCCAGGGAATGCCCATAAACTGTGTTTCCTTAGGAAACCAGGCTAAGCTCATCCGAGAGGCTCGTCGGCAGAAGCCTACATCAGAGTTGCCCCTAAACAGCCGGAGCTGCCTTCAGAGCGAGTGCGAAGAGCAGAAATAGATCGCTAATTAGCAGGTTTCCCCACGAGGGACAGTGCTTTCATTTTAATCGAGGTCACTGATGCCATCCTAAACTTCATTGAAAATTCCCTTCCAGAAAGGAAAAACGCAATGATGATTTCAGGACAGCATGAAGCTGTCAGACAAAATTTCACCTATAATTAGAATATTTTAAAAATACAGTTACCTGTCTGTCTCTGCCTTTCTGCTCAGTCAGGTCTTTTAATCCAAACAAAACATCCCCATAACTTACCCCCAAAGAGAAAGGGCCAAAACAGTGAATGCAAACAGGCAGTTCTCCACCGACATGGGAAACGCAGCTATGGGAGCGAAGAGCTCGCCCTCCCGAACGCCCACCACTGATGTCTGCGAGAGCTGGAGCTCACAAATGCTTCTGGAATACAGGTGATTAAACCCAAGCTTCAGAATTACCTCGGCCTTATCCTCCACAGAGGAAGGTTTGGTTGGTTTTTTTCAGTTAAAGGAATTAATGTAAGATGAACAGAAAGGCAAACAGCAGAGAACTGAGCTTTTCCAGGCAACTCATCTGACCAACTCGGCTCAATCTCCGGGTAAGGCTGACCCATCACCAACCCTTCTGCTCTGGAGCTGCGTTAAGGCATTCATTAGCTGACTGTTCTGTTAAGACGTTACTTATCTCACTTTGTTCTGTTGCAAAACCACTTATTCAGTTTCAAACTGAAGGAGGGTAGATTTAGATTGTATATTAGGCAGAAATGCTTGGCTGTGAGGGGGGTGAGCCCCTGGCCCAGGTTGCCCAGAGAAGCTGTGGCTGCCCCATCCCTGGAGGGGTTCAAGGCCAGGTTGGATGGGGCTTGGAGCAAGCTGGGCTGGTGGGAGGTGTCCCCGCCCAGGGCAGGGGGTGGCACTGGGTGGGCTTTAGAGGTCCCTTCCCACCCAAACCATTCTGTGATTCTATGAAAAAAAATAAATCCCAAGTATATAAACCTACGCTAAAGGGAGACTACTCAGAGCAACTGTTTGGGGCACGGCACTGCAAGACATTCCACCCCTCCACCAGGACCCTCCGAATGGAGACCTCCCCAGACCACCGGGGCTCCCCCCGAACACTCTGCCTTAACACGCTCCATCCTGGGGCACCGTCTGCATTGTTTTCTCAAAAAGTCCATGGAAATCGAACGTGCCGGGTCGTCCTCTCCGCCCGCTCCCGGGGGAGGAGCTTCACAGGCTGGAAGAGGACAGGCGCACAAAGATGAAACATCAAAACTGTAAAAGGCTTAAATTCGAGCCTCTTGCATTCTCTCAAACACTGTCTCCGGCAGCTGTCCCACCCCCAGAGACTGGGAGTTAAATCACGAGTCCAGGGTGTGCAGGGGTTTAGAGCCCATAACCCCGAAAGCAGAGACAGCCAGGCTCAGGCTGGGAAACCCTGGCTCACCAAGGAAAATTCCTGAAATATACCTTTTTTCAGTGGCTTCAAAGCCTTTATTGAAAGTTTCACTCAATGCAACTTTAATAAAAGTTTCAAGCTTAGCAGAGGTGAAGTTTGCAACTGTATGTATAGAACTATAGAACCGTTTAGGTTGGAAAAGACCTTTAAGATCATCAAGTCCAACTGTAAACTTCACCCTGCCAACTCCACCAGATGTAACTTGGGGTGACTACAACACTTCATTTTGTCAACAGGTAAACACACAGAAATACTAATTCACGGCCAGCAGAGGCCTACACGTGCACACAAGTATTTTCCAGACAGAGGAATATTTGCACATAAAATGCACAGCACACTCATCAAACATAACAAGGAAACCAGGGAAAAGCTCTCTTCAGTTCTCAGAAGAGATGCATATTTAGAATATTGACTCGGTGTCGTGGTTCGTGTCAAACCAGGACACTGAGTTATGCTGCAAACTGCGGTTTATATTTTATTTTGCTTAATTTCTTCTCTCTTGAACCCAAACAGGTCACTTGTGAAGGGCAGCGGGCCGGCAGGAGGAACAGAGCCATCACAACTACCATGGGGATGTTCTTATTTTCATTCACACGTCGCGCACGCAACACCTCGCCGCGATGCCGCATCCCAGTGAACCCCACACCCACTTGCCATCGGGCCACCACGGCTGGTGAGCCTTGTGTGCCATCGGGCCACCGCGGCTGCCACCGGCTGTGCCTGGCCGGTCACTCACCACGGTCGCTGCTCTTGGGGCTGAAGGGAGAAGGATGGGTTTTCCTGAGGATTATCCTAGTTGTCATACCCTCACAGCAGCGTTTTAACGCAAGCAGAAATTATGGGAAGGAAGCCAATTAATATGGGCCATCTCAATTCACCAAAACAAACTTTTACAAAAAAACAGGCTTTCTAATATGAAAAATCACAAATTTATCTACTCCTTCAAGCTACCCGTATCCAATCATAAATAGCAGAAGTAACAGCAAAAAGCTTTTTCCATTAAATAACAGAAATAGCACCATCCCTTTCCTTTCTACAGAGAACCACCACCTTTTTTTTTGCTGGGAAGCTTGTGACAACTGCAAAATTCTTAAAAACACCATTCAGAGGCAATTCCTGTCCCAGAGAGCTCAGAAAAATACCACAAAACATGACCGAAGTGGTGAAGGGCGCAGTGACGGCTGCAGTAACCCCGGCGTGAGGGTGGACCTGTAAGGCGATGGCATGGACCCGTGACACGACGGCATGGCCCTGCGCTCCACCTCCCCACGGGCAGCGCACGGAGTGGATCTCCAGAAGGGGCCCGAGGACCAAGGGGACACCGAATCTCGCATGGACGAGCAGTGGGAGGTGACACGAGGAGGCAAACGCACTGCAGGAACTGGTGTCCCCTGGAAGCGGGTGGCAAGGAGCAATCGCAGGTGGCCACTGGTAGGGGCAGGGGGAAAACTAACGGAGACTCTGCCGGGAGCAGCTGGGAGAGGGGGATACTGGGAGAAGCCCCAGCAGGGACACCCAATGGTCTGGTGGCCAAGCAGCACCGTCCCAGCAGCTCAGCTTCTCCTGGGCAGGGAGGGGAACACACACAGCAGAGCCGGAGCTGGCGGGACCACAATGAGCGATGCCAGGGGCTCAGGCATCCATCTGATACAGTTACGAGGGGTATGAAGGCTCACCAGGAACTGCGGCAAGGCGGGGATTCTGAAGCCTTTTAGAAAGTTAAATTTTATTATTCATCCTATAGCAATATCTATGCGGTAAAACGAACTGACAGTACAAAGGCTCTGGACAACCCTGTTAGTGCTTGTATGACAAGCTCCCAACAAGTCCACCGAGACAGAGGGCAAGATCTGCTCAGAGAGGCATAAAAATTGCAAGTTAATGCCCAACCCTACAACATGAGGCTTATCCTCAGCTCAATAACAGGCGAGCAGGATGCGCCAAGTGAAGCCATTTGCCCGAGGCCACCCCAGGAGTTGGTGGGAGAGGCAGAGCCGCAGCCCCAGGGTAAGGCCGAGCAGAGAACTGCCTCCAGGGAAAACACCGTGCTGTAGGAAATGCAATCAAAAGCTTTTAATTTGTTTTAATTACTCCATGAAATGGGATTTAGGCAGAGGGAACAGCCCTGCAGCCTGGGAACAGACAGCCAACCCCGCTCAGTCCTCAAGAACAGGGTGCTCTGTTCCAGGCTGCCGCGCCACGTCCCAGAGGACCGTCACCTCCCAGGAAACTGGAGAGCCCTTGTGATGGCTGGATTTGGCCAATAAACTGAAGTGCTGTGTTACTTTGTGGGGGGAGATTTAACCTCCCTGGTCCACGGTTTCTTTATCACAGAATCACAGACGGGTTTGGGTTGGAAGGGACCTTAAAGATCATCCAGTTCACTCCCCTGCCCTGGGCAGGGACACCTCCCACTAGACCAAGTTGTTCACTTATCTGAGAAGTGGGAATAATGCACCCCGGAGAAGGGCTCGTGAAAGGGCAGTGGTTGTGCTGTTCTCAGAGAACAATGCTGTGCAGGCTCTCGTATGCCTTCAGCTTGTCATCTGCATCAGGATGGGCGGAAAAAACCAAGAGATGCCTTTTGGTCCAGAAGCAGCAGGTCACAATTTTGGAAGCGCCCAACCCCAAGCACATTACCTCTGGTTCTCACACTTGCCATCTTTCTTGAGCCTACAAAACATGAACCAACATCTTCAACCAGGCCAAGAGCAGGGTCCTGCACCCAGGTGGGGACAACTCTTGGTCCCAGCCCAGGCTGGGGATGGAGGGATGGAGAGCAGCCCTGCCAAGAAGGACTTGGGGGTGCTGATGGATGAGAAGCTCAACACGGGCTGGCAACATGCGCTGGCAGCCCAGAAACCCCCCTGCAGCCTGGGCTGCATCCCCAGCAGCGTGGGCAGCAGGGCAAGGGGGGGATTCTGCCCCTCTGCTCCGCTCGGGGGAGACCCCCCTGCAGTGCTGCCTCCAGCTCTGGGGCCTCAGCACAGGAGAGACACGGAGCTGTTGGAGCAGGGCCAGAGGAGGCCCCGGAGATGCTGGGAGGGCTGGAGCCCCTCTGCTGTGAGGACAGGCTGAGAGAGTTGGGGGGGTTCAGCCTGGAGAAGAGAAGGCTCCGCGGAGACCTTGGAGCCCCTTCCAGTCCCTCAAGGGGCTCCAGGAAAGCTGGGGAGGGACTCTGGATGAGGGAGGGGAGCCATGGGACAAGGGGGAAGGGTTTTCCACTGCAAGAGGGGAGACTGAGCTGAGATCTGAGGCAGAAATTCTTGGCTGTGAGGGGGGTGAGCCCCTGGCGCAGGTTGCCCAGAGAAGCTGTGGCTGCCCCATCCCTGGAGGGGTTCAAGGCCAGGTTGGATGGGGCTTGGAGCAAGCTGGTGTGGTGGGAGATGTCCCTGCCCAGGGCATGGGGTGGCACTGGGTGGCCTTTAAAGGTCCCTTCCCACCTAAACCCTTCCATGATTTTATGATCTTCACCAGGCAAAGGCCCAAGGTGCAGAGGGCACGTTCAGTAGAGCTCCACAGCTCAGCACAGGCATCTGCCAGCCACTCCATCCTCCTCCGGCCAGGCACACGCTGGGCATCGGGTCACCACCAGTAGCGTTCTCACAGCTCCTGCCTCGCCTCCTTCCAGGGCCAAGAATTCAGACCATCCAACAGCCCTCGCTCCCAGCACAGCCCAGCCTCCGTCGCAGGATGTGGACTTGGCACAAGACCCTTCAAGCCTCCACCCTTCAAGCAAGTTGTGTAGCTCCAGAGCCACACGTCGCCCTCCTGAGCCCAGCAGCAAGGCCATGACAGGCAGCATGTGGTTGCCAGGCAGCTGGAAAGTGGTTTTGAGGGACTGGGAGAACTGGGACTGGAGAACAGCCTCTGACTGGCAGCAGATCCCTTCATCACTCTGCTTTCTTTTAGCTTCCAGTGCTTCGACTCAGAATCATAGAATGGTCAAGGTTGGAAGGGACCTTTCAGATCATCGAGTCCAACCATCAACCCAACACTCACAAAAACCATCACTACCCCATGTCCCTCAGCACCACGTCTGCCCGGCTTTTAAATCCCTCCGGGGATGGCGACTCCACCACTGCCCTGGGCAGCCTGGTCCAATGCTTGAAACCCCTTTCGGTGAAGAAATTTTTCCCAACATCCATCCTAAACCTCCCCGGCGCAACTTGAAGCCGTTTCTTCCTGTCCCATGGGCTGTTCCTTGGGAGAAGAGACCGACCCCCCCTGGCTACACCCTCCTTTCAGGCAGTTGTAGAGAGCGAGAAGGTCTCCCCTCAGCCTCCTTTTCTCCAGGCTGAACACCCCCAGCTCCCTCAGCTGCTCCTCACAAGACTTGTGCTCCAGACCCCTCACCAGCTCCGTTGCCCTTCTCTGGACACGCTCCAGCACCTCAGTGTCTTTTTTGTGGTGAGGGGCCCAAAACTGGACACAGCACTCGAGGTGGGGCCTCACCAGTGCCCAGTACAGGGGGATGGTCACTGCCCCAGTCCTACTTACCCATAAGACTTCCTTATAAAAGGACATAGTCCCTCACCTTGGTCAGAGCCTTGTAAAGGAGCACCCACTGCAAGTGAGGCACCACTATAAATAAACAGCTTTCCCTTTTCTAGTAGTTATTTCTAATAGCTTCTAATTTTTAGTCGCTTATTTGTATTGGTCCTTATGTAAGAAAGCAAGAACAACCTTACTTCTCTTCAATAAAGTTATCAGTTAAAATGTCCAAGGCCAAGACAACAAAAAAATAGCTCCTGTTTTCAGCAATATGCACACGCGCACTGTAATGGTTTCCGCTGGGTTGGTGGAAGAACGTAGTAAAGACTGAAACGGGAAGGAGACAGCAGCCAGTGGGTTCGCTCTGCAGCGACAGAGGCTCCAGCACAATTCAGATTCCCAATCCCACAATGAAAAAAGGAATGAAATAGTAACAAAAATCACGTAAACCAATCTCCTTCTCTTTTAGTATTGGAATAAATTGGCATTACCTTGTGTGGAGAAAAAGATTAAGTGGCGAGGAAGGCCCAGAGCAGAGGAAACACCACGGAGACTTAAGATTACAGCTCCGAAATACACCGTTTGCATCAGAAACTTGGCTCAGGGTGGCACGTTGCCTCCTCTGGCCCACGGCCTCAGAGGTCGCATCCTGGCATTTCAGCCCCTCTCACGCCCCATCAGCACGACCCGTAACGGGACCAACCTCGTCGCTCTCCTCTACGTCCACGTTGCCATTGGCATCGTCGTCCATCTGCTTGTGGATGTTGCGTACGGCTTCGAAGCTGAGCTGCTCATCCTCATCGTGGCACAAGGGTTTGTCAATGCGGCAGAACTCTGCTGAGGAAGAGGACACCCGTGTTAGGCAGCCTGGACCAAAAACATTCGCCCGCCTGTTTTCTCACTAAGCTTCTTGGGTTTGGAAAAGCCTTTCCACCGCCCTGGCCCCCCTCCGGGGCAGGTCTCGCAGCCGATGCCCCGCTGCAGGGCACGGGGGGGCGGCACTGTATTTTACCTCCTATTTCTGAGCTTCATTTCTCACTCAGAGGTTGTTAGTGTTGGCGCAGGGTCTAGCGAGGATGTTTCGAGAGTAAGAGTCGTATGTTTATGTAACACGTCAATTAAAAAAGTTAGTCTTCCTCCTGATTATGAAACCAATTTTTCTGGCTTATTTTCCACATATTTTTCCACGTTTCAACACTAACACTTTAAATTTTGCTGCGTGCCTGAGTCCATGTAAGCACCAAACGCGGCTGATCCATCCCTTCTATGGCTCACCGCGGCGACCAAAGACCAGCACCGAGACACCAGCACCAAAAATCCTCCAAAAGTGAGATCTTTGTATGACACACACTAAACAAACCCCTTTTGTTCCACAGAGGCTGCAGCAGATTCACTATGAGCAGATCACGATTAAGAACTACCCAGGGGTAACTGCTCCGAGGTCGCCGCAAAACCAGTTTAAGAGTTCCTGGCCCAGTTCCCATCAGAAAGGTCTCATGCCCAAAAAATCAAACCAAGTTCAGACTGAACTCCTAGGAATTAAGCAGAAGAGTCCAAATTACATATGAGCTCAACCCAAACTCTAAGATGATCCTCTCAAGCTAAGAAAAGCTTTTTTATAGGAAAAGTAGATGGATTTTCTCATGCTGCCACTACACACGCTGTATCTGCTGTGAATAACGGGGCACTTGCTCACCATGCTGTGCAGGTGACTATCGCCTTCATGTGCATTTAGTCCTTCGGACTAGAAGGACGCGGAGCTGTTGGAGCGAGTCCAGGATGTCACGGAGATGCTGGGAGGGCTGGAGCCCCTCTGCTGTGAGGACAGGCTGAGAGAGTTGGGGGGGAAGAGAAGGCTCCGCGGAGACCTTGGAGCCCCTTCCAGTCCCTCAAGGGGCTCCAGGAAAGCTGGGGAGGGACTCTGGATGAGGGAGGGGAGCCATGGGACAAGGGGGAAGGGTTTTCCACTGCAAGAGGGGAGATTGAGCTGAGATCTGAGGCAGAAATTCTTGGCTGTGAGGGGGGTGAGCCCCTGGCGCAGGTTGCCCAGAGAAGCTGTGGCTGCCCCATCCCTGGAGGGGTTCAAGGCCAGGTTGGATGGGGCTTGGAGCAAGCTGGTCTGGTGGGAGGTGTCCCTGTGCAGGGCAGGGGCTGGCACTGGATGATGTTAAAGGTCCCCTCCAACCTAGACCATCCTATGATTCTATGAACTAGGGAGATTATATGGTTTTAATCACAGAATTGTCCAGGTTGGAAGGGACCTTTCAGATCATCAAGTCCAACCACCAACCCAACACTCACAAACCCACCACTACCCCATGTCCCTCAGCACCACGTCTGCCCAGCTTTTAAATCCCTCCAGGGATGGCGACTCTACCACTCCCCTGGGCAACCTGGTCCAATGCTTGACAACCCTTTTGGTGAAGACATTTTTCCTTGTATCCATCCTAAACCTCCCCTGGCGCAACTTGAGGCCGTTTCCTCTTGTCCCATGGCCTGTTCCTTGGGAGAAGATCCGACCCCCCCAGCTACAGCCTCCTTTCAGGGAGTTGCAGAGAGTAAAGACCCAAATCCAAATCCCATTACACTTTGCTGATAACAATGATTAAGTATGGATAACTGCCACTGTCACACACACCATCTGCCGTGCCCTGCCACACCCGAGGCTGGGAGTTCAGAGCCCCCACCCCCACACTGGGAAAGAGCAAACACCCTCAAAAGTACAAACCAAGAAATCTTAAAAACTAGAACTGCCCTAAAATTCCAGGTCTGGTTTATCCTTTAGAGCTGTTTAAGAAGAACATTCTTCTAATCTCCAATGCTAGGGTAAAAACTGGTAGATAAACCCTAAAATTTGTGATACAGGCAGCTCTGCTGGTGCAGCCCTCCATTGCTGGTACGGCGTCAGTGCGCGCCCTGATCAGAGCAGGGTTTGTTCCTACCTAAAAGCCTCTCTTTTTCAGATCTTTTGAGCAAACCATCCCAATGGGTCCTTCACTCTGTGACTTGGTGCTGCTGCAGGCAGCCCATGCCGATGCCATGCACGTCCCCAGTACCTGCACCCTCAGCCCCGCCACTGACATGAGCAGGGGATCAGACACCAAGGCCTTTCAGACACCCCACTTCTCCAACGTGGCCTTTGGTGGCCCACAGACAATCCATATTTATCAAGAGGAGGCACCCGGTTTAATTCCAAAAGCAGGTTTTTGAAAATGGGCTCTCTGACACGAAAACCTGACCACCCTTTGGGGACCACAGAGGCAGAGGGATGGATGGCACGATGGAATGGCGGGAGAAGACGTGCTCTACAATCTCCTGCTGCAGAACAGCACCAGGGGGAGATCAGGCTATGGGCACGTACACATGCGCAGCAGGGACCACAGATGGGGCAGGTACCACCACCCCAGCAGCTCCTGGCTGGCTTTGTCCCCCCACTATCCATGGCTGTTGATGCCTCAATATAGATCCCACCAGGAGAAACTCCCAGTTGTGCAAACCTGGCTGAGCAGGAGTCCACACCTACGGACAAGACTCACCCGCCGGGGTGATGTGAGGTGGACCCATCACAGACAGGACAGAGCCCCAAGCTCCACTCCCTCGGGGTGTAACACCCACCCACCCCCACGTCCCACCACTGGGGCTTGGGGTTGGGTTTTCTCTGGTGACTTCTTCTTAGGACACACTGATCAATGACAGCATGTCTTGTATCACAGCAGTTCTGTGGGTTACACGTATTGCCAGATCTGTAACTGGCATAATTTGGGCTGAATTTATAGGCTTGGTGGTAATATTACGATGATTATGATGATGATGATTTAGAGGGTTAGGTGTAGATCAGACACTAGGATGAAGTTCTTTACAATGAGGGTGGTGAGAACACTGGCACAGGTTGCCCGGAGAGGTGGTGGAGGCCCCATCCCTGGAGACATTCAAGGCCAGGCTTGATGAGGCTCTGAGCAACCTGATCTAGTTGAATATGTCCCTGCTGACTGCAGGGGGGTTGGACTAGATGGCCTTTAAAGGTCCCTTCCAGCCCAACACATTCTATTGTTCTATGATGCACAATCTCCTCCTTCACTTTGTTTAGTTGTGGGGAAAAAAAAAAAATCCGGAGAAAATGTAAAACAATTTAGCTTTGGAAAAACCAGACCCACTGCACCTCCCTGCATTCATTTCCAAATGCAAAGATTTTGCCATCTCTACCGAATTCCATTAACATCCATTTTCTCTCTCTCCAGTCCAAACTATCCCACACCCCTATTGCTGCCCATCCATCCTTTGCTGGCTTCAGTTTGAAAGAATAAAAAAAATTATCCAGAACTGAGTAAATCAGATTCTTTCAAGTTTCCCTATGAGAGCGCCACACATAAAATATTTGTAAGAAGCAGAAAAAAATCATAAAAGGTCATAAAAGGAGCAATTCCTCCCCCCACTGACAAGCCGCTGTGCCCTGGCTGCTGGACACGGAGCTGTGTCCCCACACCAGCTCCCACAACCAAACCAGGGTCTAGACAAGACCCTTCCCGTGAGGTCCAGCATGGCAAAGGCTGCGCTTGGGGCATGAGGCTCCGTCTAAAGTTTTTGGGTTCTGTATTCATTAGCTGAAGAAGAAAAAAGTAAGTCTGGGACATGCTGCTCCTCCTGATAGATATGGCAATGTGAGTTGGACGATGATGGAGACCCTTGTGCGTTCCTGAAGAGGCTGGGCTGGTATCCTGCTGCTTCACAAACCTCATGAAGGTGCATGAACTCGTGGCCATCCATACAGCCTGGAGAGCCCAGCAGCCCTGCAAACTGGTGACCCAAACCAGTGAGCAAGCCAAGAAAGCTCTCCCTTTCCCAGCACAGCGGGGCTGCCCTCATCCCCGCGCTGCTCGTGGCCGGCTGCCATAGGAAGCTGGTGGAGATAAGGGACACCTGGGCTCATGGAGCCTGCGCTTGGACCTGGGAAAAACATCTGGAACATCAATACAGAGCAACCGAAGCAGCAGCCAGGGACAACGCCGTGGCAGGCAGGGCGTGAGGAACGGTGGCAGCCCAGGGGGTGAAGTCAGCGTTTCCCTGCTGGGGTGTGCCAGGAAGCTTCCCTCCTTCCATGACACCTTCGGGGACAAAAGGAGGCGGAAGGTGACTAACGGCACTTCTTAGCGTGGCCACAACATTGTCCGAGCACTGCATAGCAACCAGGGGGAAGCAGTTTTCATCTGTGTAATTTTTCTTTATTATAATTGGCAAGGGAGAGGAACTTGGCAGAATTATTTTAAATATTATCAGATGCCCTAACATCGATTTGCGCAGATTTGGTTTTCCTCTCCTATCCTGCAAGAGTTTTCTTGGTAGTTATTGCAAAATTAGCTCAGAACTTTGGGCTGGGCCTTTTGTGCAGTGATTTGTCACGCTGATCTCCACCACAGAGAGCAATAACCCAGGATGGTCATCGTATTCATACTGCCTTTGGACTCGACTTCAGAAGGAAAAATGAAACCAGGCTAAGAGATATCTCCCAAAATATTACATGATCATCTTGTTCTGAGCCTGTGCTTATTATTATAGCAATGAACGTATCAACGCTCTGGCAAAGTTTAAATTATGGGAAGGAAAGGTCATGTTATTATAAAACAAGAGTGATT
This sequence comes from Fratercula arctica, assembly GCA_947846985.1. Taxonomy (NCBI): domain Eukaryota; kingdom Metazoa; phylum Chordata; class Aves; order Charadriiformes; family Alcidae; genus Fratercula; species Fratercula arctica. Next base: position 711,108 of record CANTUZ010000001.1, read on the forward strand.
TTATTCATATTAACACTCTCACAACCGTAGAACCCCAAACCATGCTCATCCAAGTGGTCCACCCAGCATTCAGGCCACAAGACACAGGAATTGAAGTGATTTTGCCCAGATTTCCTGCAGCCCCGAGGACAACCCGTGGGCATTTGTAATGTAAAGGCTAAGGATGAGGCACAACTATGTAAAGCACCAGCTGCAAGAATGGCATGTGTTGATAACCAAGCACCCAATCAACAGCAATCAAGCCAGTAAATAGCGAGGAATTTGTTGTTTGCATCAAGGCCAGAAAAAGCCCGAATAAGGGCACAAGCGATTTAATCAGCAGAAGACCCTGCACTGATAACAGAATGGTCATGAGGTTCCACCAGAGGGCACGGGCCATTTCCCGTTATCTCAACGGGAAAACAGGCTGCGCCTGTAAAAATACCCAAAATGAAGAAACAAAGACCAGGGGCAGCAACCTTGCCCAAGATTTATGAAAGATTAAGCAAAAAATAACACTTGTCTCCCTAAAGGGAGACAAAAAAAGACCTAGCCAAAAGCCAGGTCATCTCTTGGGTTCCTAGTGACCGGTTGATAATGTAAATGAGAGATTAATAGCCAGCACGCCTTGTCCTCCACGGCACACACAATGACGCTGCACATCAGGCCACTCGGATACAACGTGTGGCATCTTCAGTGAGTGAAAGTTTTAAAAGAATGCAAAATTGGTTTTGTTTAATTAACATCTTCCTCTTCCATAAGACTTGGCACTGATTTTTGCTACAACAGTTTCCACAAAGACGACACTGGTCCTCATCACTTGTCCCAACTTGTTCTTCAGTGGCAAAGCACACCAGGACTTAGGGGGGTGACTGCTGGACCCCTCAGGAGCTGACACCATCATTTTGACCCTCCCACCCCACCTCTCCGAGTCATCTCTTTGTCTCTCCATCCCGCTAGTTTGTGCCTCCAGCCCTGCTCTTTATTTCCCCACTATCACCTCTCAATAGGTACAATCTGTCCTTCCTTTCAGAACAAAGAGTCCCTTCCAACCCATCGGTGTCCTGATAGACGGCCATGATGGCCTGGGTGCTATCAACACATGCCATCTTTACATTCCTCCTTCTGCCATTGTTCTGAACTCACATCCACCCACTTCACCCCTCAGGGTTCGCTCTCCCCCACTAAAGGGATTTCGAAATCTCACAGAATGGGTTGGAAGGGACCTTAAAGATCATTTAGTTCCAACCCCCCTGCCCTGGGCAGGGACACCTCCCACTAGACCAGGCTGCTCAAAGCCTCATCCAGCCTGGCCTTGAACCCCTCCAGGGATGGGGCATTGACAACTTCCCTGGGCGACCTGTTCCAGTGCCTCACCACCCTCACAGTAAAGAATTTCTTCCTAAAAGCAGACTGCTCGGGGACCTTGCTGCCATCCCAACGGGTGCCACCACCTAGGAGATCATCAACAGATCAACAGACACTTAGGCCTAAGTGCCAGAGTAGACCAGGCAGGGCTGGAGTGGCACCTACCATGAAAAGCAGCTTGAGACGGTTTTATCAACAGATTAAAAAAAACATGGCTTATGAAACACCGTAGGAGAAATGATACCTTCCAGTCCCACACCTTCTCCTGCTGCCACTGCCTCATCAGCTCAGCCCGCTCCAAAAGGACAAGAGGCAGCGGCACAAACTGGAATACAGGAAATCTGACTTAAACATCAGAAAAGACATTTTACTCTAAAAGCGGTCAAAAGCACTGGCAGAAGCTGCCCAGAGAGGGTGGGGGGGTCTCCATCCATGGAGACAATTGAAACTCAACTGGACATGGCCCTGGCCAACCAGCTCCAGGTGACCCTGCCTGAGCAGGGCTGGAGAGGACAATCTGTAGAGGACAACCTCCAGAGGTCCCTGCCAGCCCCAGCGACTTGCTAACAATCCAAGTATTTTATTTCCCTTCTCGTGGGAGATTCTCTCTAATGAGATTCCTGTTTGTTTAATTTCAGGTTCTTTCGATTTTCTCCTGCAAGGTCCCATTATCTCCAAGACTGCTGGAAAGCTGTGCTAACGCCATCGCCGCCAATTGCCCCCAGTAGCACGGAGCTTTCTAACAGGAGCAGCCATTGGGATAGGATTAGATAGCAGTTTAATTATAAGAATCATCATTTACATAGCTCACTTTTATAAACAGTGGAATGGCAGCCAAAAAAAAGAAAATAATCTTACATTTGGGGAAAAAAAAGAATTGTTTACATATTTCACTAATATAAACAAGGACTCAGCTTAACTTCCTCGCCTGGGGTTCCTCCCAAAGCTCCAGTTTTCAAATAAAAAAATGCCAGGGAAACAAAAGCATTAACTGGTTTTGTAAGGACTGTACACAGAGGTTGCCATTTCCCCTTGAGGGGTGAGGAAAATGGAAGAGAACCGGGATATTTTGCAAGGCTACAGAGCAGCAGCACGGCGAGCAAGGCAGAAAGGGCAGAGCAGCCATCGGTTTTCCAGCTCTAATTACCAAACAATGGAGCCTGGCAAGTTGTGAGTGTATATAACCATTTCCACTGTCATCAAAGTACTCACAGTATTTGTATACAACAAGTTCGCACTGTACAGCTGGATATTATCTGCTATACAGAGAACCGTCAGCCACTACTCCACGTTGAACACAGAATGCTTGTTCACAAATGCATGTGACAATTCACATATAAACCTTTTTGTTTTAGAAAAAGGCGACTTGTCAAACAAATTGGGATTTTAACCTTTCCCTGTTCCTTTTTAACTAGTTCCCGTGGCAGTAAAATTCCTTCCCTGGGAGGTGCGGAGGCCAGGCACGACGTCTCACTCTGGAAGGCAGCAATGTGCAACTCTTCATTACATCAAGGAGTCGCTCACAACTCCCTGGCATTGCAAACACGGACCTCATCCATCTTCCCACCTCCCCTGGAGCCACGAAACTCCAACCACCTATTTTCATAGCGATTTTCATAGGTAGAAGATTCCAGCTGAAGGGAGTTTCATCAGGAGCATTCAAGCAAGCGTCTCGCCCAACACCACTAAATTATTCATCTCCTCTTGCTGCTGTGTTAAATTATCATCCCCTCTGAAGCAGTGGGGTCTGCAGCAGACAGTGAATTAGAAACTCACTGAAGTCAGTCAGTTTTCCACCACACTTTACACGAGGGGCTGCAAACGGCTTCTGCGGCACGGATGGGCTCAGATCCTCACCCAAGCACAAGTAACCCAACCGGTGAGTCCCACTGGAAAACCTTCACCTACAAAGTACAGATCAGCAGGAGTTCAAAGATACACTTTTTTTCCTTTAATGAAACAGCTTGCACGAGGTAAAAAAAAAAAAAACCCAAACAACAAACCCTGCACCTAACTCAAATTAAACAGTCTAGAAAAAATGTAAATACATGTAAATACAACCAGAGATTGGACCATTTGATCTCTGATACGCTTTCAGAGGAAGTAACAACGCCCTTGGGTGCCTCCGCTGGAAGGTCCAACTGCAAATGTTCGCAAACCAGCTAATAATAGCGTTCCTCTAGAGAAACAGCCCATGCAGAACTCAAGGGGCCAAAGCCATCCCCCCCCTATTCTGACGGTAGCTACTGCTTCCTGGAAAATCCCCTCATCTCTCAGGATCACCGTGACAAAGCTGTGCAAGGTGGAACAGATGCAGGAGGAAGCCCTCAGCGATCCATCTGCCGGCACTCATCTCTCTTCAGGTCACCACCGTCAGCTTGAGACGGGTACAGGAAGGAATTAGCCAGCACAGTGACGCTGCTGTACAGCCACTAGCTCTTCTGCAATTAAAAATTTCTTCCACAAATGGGCATCTCTCCTTGGCACAAGTTCAGCATCTATTTACTACCGTTAATTCCCTCATCACTGATTGCAATTAGCTGCCTTCGTCTTCTCCATACAACAGTTTATTGATTTCCTATCAGCAAAGCTTCACCCCTTTTTTTCCAAACATCCTTGGTTCTTCCCTGCAACCAGCAGCAAAGCCCTTTTTAACCCTTGCTTCCACCCAGTCCCCTCCAGTGCAAACCCTGGGTGTCCCACTCTTATAGAATCACAGACTGGTTTGGGTGGGAAGGGACCCTAAAGCCCACCCAGTGCCACCCCCTGCCATGGGCAGGGACACCTCCCACCACACCAGCTTGCTCCAAGCCCCATCCAACCTGGCCTTGAACCCCTCCAGGCATGGGGCAGCCACAGCTTCTCTGGGCAACCTGCGCCAGGGGCTCACCCCCCTCACAGCCAAGAATTTCTGCCTCAGATCTCAGCTCAGTCTCCCCTCTTGCAGTGGAAAACCCTTCCCCCTCGTCCCATGGCTCCCCTCCCTCATCCAGAGTCCCTCCCCAGCTTTCCTGGAGCCCCTTGAGGGACTGGAAGGGGCTCCAAGGTCTCCCCGGAGCCTTCTCTTCTCCAGGCTGAACACACCCAGCTCTCTCAGTCTGTGTCTTCCTCTTCAAATGCTTTGCTCTTTCCAACACGTTAAAAAATATCCTCACCCCCCAAAAAAGATTTCCCACAGAACAAAACAGACTTATTTCCCCCCATGCGGTGGGAAGAGCCCACCACCAATCACCACCAGCCCCATGCCACCCCCTGGGCCCATATCGTCCCGTCCCAACAGTGCCCACCACCCCTCCTGCCCTGTCCCCACACACAGCCCAGTTCTGATAAACCATCCCATCTCCTGCCCACGCCACCAACCCAGCACTGGCGCATGGTTCTGTCCGCCCCATCACTCCCAGACCTCTCCAGAGCAGATCTTGGCACCCTGGCTTGGGTGCTCAAACTGCCAATTTCAGGTATTTCCTTCCTGAGAAACTTCTGTTTGCTTTCTTCAGGCCCAAAGACTGCGTAATATTTCTGTTGGGCTGTCTAAATAAGATAGGAACAGTTGTTTTAGTACCACCCTGGAAGGCAAAACGTTTTTGCCTGAAGTCAGCTAGAAAATACCATGTCAAGTCCATCTGCAAGATGAGCAGCAGAAGCCAAAATATCCTACAGGCAGGAAAAACTTCTAATGGGCTGGAATAACGAGAGATTGGGTTACTTCATAATAATAAACTAAGTAATCTCACTGCTTACACATCCCTCCTCTTTTGCGTGGAACAAAAATGAGTAATTAAAACTGTATCAAACAGTGAAGGCCATCCGGATTCGACTTTAAGGACATCCTTTACTTAACATGACTGTCCTTTCACAACTCATGTTCTGTAGAAGCTCCTCCACTGGAGACAGGTAAAGTTTCACTGATTAACTTAAACCTGCCAATATTGTGGGTTATTTGAAAACTGCAACAATTCAGCCACGTGTACATAGACAGACCTGATACCTACAGGCACTGCAAATGCCAACATCAGCAGACACCAGTCACAGGCTAAATAAACCCTCTCCTCCTTCCAGCTCTCTGAAAGTCTTGGCTCCACGGCTTTGGGGGCTTCAGGAGCACAAGCATTTGTGGTTCATCAAAGTAAGAGCAGCAGCAATTTATGCTCCAATGTTGTGCTAATTTCCATAAGTAACCTCTATCCATATTCCTGGAGAGACAGACAATGCAAACAAGTATTCCCAGAGGAAAGAATCCTGCGAGGAAGGAAAGCTCCTCAGCTGCCCAGACTTGCTGTGAGCACTTCATTGAGAGGATAGAACTGAGTTGCGCCAGACAACAGCGGTGTGTGCAGGAGAGGTCCATGCTGCAGGGAGAGCTCCAGCCCTCCAACCGGAATGAGGCAGCTCTTTCATAGAATCACAGAATTGTCCAGGTTGGAAGGGACCTTTCAGATCATCGAGTCCAACCATCAACCCAACACTCACAAAGCCACCACTAACCCATGTCCCTCAGCACCACGTCTGCCCGGCTTTTAAATCCCTCCAGGGATGGCGACTCCACCACTGCCCTGGGCAGCCTCTTCCAATGCTTGATAGCCCTTTCAGTGAAGACGTTTTTCCTAATATCCATCCTAAACCTCCCCTGGCGCAACTTGAGGCAGTTTCCCTCTTGTTCCATGTCGCCTGTTCCTTGGGAGAAGAGACTGACCCCCCCTGGCTACACCCTCCTTTCAAGGAGTTGTAGAGAGCGAGAAGGTCTCCCCTCAGCCTCCTTTTCTCCAGGCTGAACACCCCCAGCTCCCTCAGCCGCTCCTCACAAGGCTTGTGCTCCAGACCCCTCACCAGCTCCGTTGCCCTTCTCTGGACACACTCTCCAGCACCTCAATGTCTTTCCTGGAGTGAGGGGCCCAAAACTGGACAGAGTACTCAAGGTTGGACCTCACCAGTTTCCATCCCATCCATCACCTGGGAGAAGCTCGGTCCCAGCTCCCATGGACCTGCTCCCACTGCTTCACCCTCTGGCCCCACAGAAACATCTGCTGAGGGCAGCAGCGCTGCAGAGCCGGGCCTCCCCATCGCCACACAGAACACAGATTTAATCAAGGAAGTGACCAGCTGTTTTATCTGAGAGTTGCACATTATGAACGAAAAAAATATTACCAGACATAATTTGGGCTGTTTTTTTCCCAGCTTCTGCTTAATGGCATAAATATATGATGGGTTTTCAGACTTGTAAGCATTTTTCTGACTATTGGTTACGTTCTCCCTACGTTACTGAACACAGTCTCTAATTTACAGCGTTTGGTACCCTCCATGTCTCCAAAGCCAGTGCACGACCAAAACCCAAGACATCACTGCACAGATTTGTCTTTTACAGATCCAGCTCAAGACATGCATTCCACACACACCACGTCCCCCAACACAATTTGTTAAAGTATTTTCAGAATTACAGGTATAACTGTAATTGTAATTCATAGAACGTCACAGAGATTTATCTCTCCTTCACTTCTTTTGCACTGCAGGATCTCTCCATTTCCAGAGCTTACAGAGCACACCACGGCAGCCGCAATGGGGAAGGGTCCCCTCCCGCCCCTCCGCTTTCTGGGGGCCAGAAGCAGCAGATTCAGTTAATGCTTCAACGGAAAAGTGACCTTCTTCGCTTTAAACTTGGTATAGGGTTACTTATCTTTAGATGTAATGGATGTTTATTAATGCTGAGGTGTAAACATTTCTCAGTATAAAAACATTTTAGAAATTTTCGGAAATATGAAGAGCAATTCTGCACCAGTGCTCCAAAACGGCTGCTTTTCTGGAGTCATTGCCCCAACTGCACAGCGTTGGCCACACTCCCAGAGGTCAAAAGGAGCTTTTCCCTCATCCACGGTGCTCCCAACCTCTTCGCCAGGCCAGGGAGCTCCAGCCTGTTTTGGTGCCAGATTCAACCACCCCCCGTCTCTGCAGACACAGCCACATGGGGACCTGGGACCGTGAGCCACCAGGCTGGATGCTCTCAGTGCTCTCAGAGAGCTCCCACCTGTTCTCCTCTCCCTAATCACAGTGGGACAGGAATGATGGGGGACAAAGCCCCTGGCCATCTACTGATGCGCCCTGAGCTCAACAAGCGACATCCCCAGCACTGCTGCTCATTTCATAGAATCACAGAATGGTTTGGGTGGGAAGGGACCCTAAAGCCCACCCAGTGCCACCCCCTGCCCTGGGCAGGGACACCTCCCACCAGCCCAGCTTGCTCCAAGCCCCGTCCAACCTGGCCTTGAACCCCTCCAGGGATGGGGCAGCCACAGCTTCTCTGGGCAACCTGCGCCAGGGGCTCACCCCCCTCACAGCCAAGAATTTCTGCCTCAGATCTCAGCTCAATCTCCCCTCTTGCAGTGGAAAACCCTTCCCCCTCCTCCCATGGCTCCCCTCCCTCATCCAGAGTCCCTCCCCAGCTTTCCTGGAGCCCCTTGAGGGACTGGAAGGGGCTCCAAGGTCTCTGCGGAGCCTTCTCTTCTCCAGGCTGAACCCCCCCAACTCTCTCAGCCTGTCCTCACAGCAGAGGGGCTCCAGCCCTCCCAGCATCTCCGGGGCCTCCTCTGGCCCCGCTCCAACAGCTCCGTGCCTTACAGATAGTTTGAAAGCCAGAAACCCAGCGAGGGGTGGGAAGAAATCAATGTCAATCTGAAAACAGACATGAGTCAGCCGCTCTAGTCAGCCACAGCCCACGGTGCGCGGCTTTGAATGCTGGCTGCCGAGCACGGTGATTCAAAGCTAATAATTATTATTTTTTAAGTGAAAGAAAAATTGCTAAAAGTCAGGAAACCACATAATGGATGAGTGAGTCATTCCTGCCTGAAAAATTTGAGATGCCAAAGAAAGCTGCAAAGAAATCAAAGAAAACCCACAATATTTCTGCTGTTCCATCTCATCATCCTTGAGCCGTTACCGCAGCAGCACTCGCCCAAAGCCAGGGACTCCCAGTCCCCAGCTCATTGCACTCCGGTACGTGACACACGCTGCAAAAAAACACTGGGAGCAAGAAGCGCTCAAGATACATAATTTTATGTTGCAACAGAAGCAAAAATTGTGGTAGCTTTCACAAGGTGGCAGAGAAATATGTAATTCCCCTCTTCCTCTCAGAGAGCAAGATAAATGCCTTGATAAATAAATGGATAAATGGTTAACACCTAATACCTAATTTTATTATTCAGGCAGGACCAGAACAGAACAGCATTTACCTCAAGGCTAGTCAAAGTTACTCCCAGAGTGATGCATTATACAATAAAGATGCCAAATAAAATTACAGACTCATGAAATCACAACCATGGAATAACGTCGAGGCAGATGAGAAGGGACCTCTGGAGCTCATCCAGGTTGAGCCGCTAAAGCAGCTCTAACTCAGGCCAGGTCACCCAGGATGGAGACCCCACAACCTCCCCCCAGCCCCTCCAGGATTTGACCACTCATACAGTAATTTTTCCCCCTAATTGTGGTTGAGGTTCCCCGTGTCGCAGCCCATGTGCACTGGGCACCATCGGGAAGGGTCTGGCTCCACCTCTGGACAGCACAATGGGGTGGCTGCAAGACAGTGGCCAGTTCTCCCCGTGTCCTCCCTCTGCCCCAGGCTGGGATAGAGCCCAAACCACCATAGTGGGTCTGGTAGACCCACTCCAGCACATCCACCCCTTCTTTGTGCTGGGGAGCCTCAACGCGGACACAGTGCTCCAGATGCAGCATCAGAAGTCCCTGATAAAGAGGAGGACCACCTCCTTGGACCCGATGGACCCTCTCCTGCCTCCCTCACCCAAGGGCACTCTGCCCACGGGCAACTTCTGTTTAAAAGGCATGGAGACGTGGTGCTGAGGGATGTGGGTTAGTGGTGGTCTTGGCAGTGCTGGGTTAACAGTTGGACTCAATGATCTTGAAGGTCTTCTCCAACCTCAATGATTCTATGATGCTGTTCTGCAGCACTGCTTCCCAGAGAGTCGGCCCCAGCCCGTATCACTGAGCAGGGTTTGACTGTCCCAGACACAAGACCTCACACTTGCTTTTGTTCAACTTCAGGTTTAACAAAGGCTCCTTCCTGCCAGCCCACTTCTGCTTGTCCAGGTCCCTCGGAGGGACACCTCTGCCCTCCACCGCTCCCCATGATCTGATGTGGCCTGCACAGGCCACAGCAATTTGCATCGGGCTGTTTCCCAGGTGGAACCGTGCTGCTGCCCGAAGGCACAGAGTAATGCTGGGAACATGGAGGGGACAGAAGGGGGACAAGGGGGACAGCATCACACACCCCTCAGCCTCAGCAACAATGCTGAGAACAGCTCTGGCCCCAGCCACCCTGACCGCAGCTCTCTTCTGGAGGCCAACCCTAGGATCAAAGGAGATACAACGCTTCAAAGAACTTAAGAAATGAAGGAGAGTTTAAAGAAGTCTAAAGCGTTCCGCAGGCAAGGAAGGAACATGTCAGTGCTGTGGTTGTGTCTCCAAACGCAGAGAAGGTGCCAGACCAGCTCCAAGCTGAGCTGCTTGGCTCCTGTGCAGCGTGGAGGTAGGACTCGGTTTTATCTCCAGTCTAAATGAAGTTGTACCACCAGTATCCACCTAAATGCAAATCAGCACTGCTCCAGCTACCTCCAAAAAGTCAAATAAAAGTGTGAGAGGAGAACTTGCAGAATTACAGGACAGAATTACAGACAGGCTGCAGGAAAGGAAGCCGCACAGCTACCTGCAGAGGGTCTCCTGCAGGTGGGACCCAGCCCTCGCTGCTACCTCGGTCATGACATGGACCAGCCCATGCAGCCACTTCCCAGCCAGCATCAGGGGGTCAGCAGCTGGCTCCGCTCCCTGCTGCAACCACCACCAGGTCTGCAGCTTCCCATGGAGCCCCACAGCCCACCAGCACCAGCCACCAGCAGACCAGCCTGCTCCAAACAGCCTTCTTCCACAGGAGATGTGTTCCCCTATCACTCACGCTCCTACCTCAATTTTCCTCTCCTTCACGCAGGCTGATCGTTGCCTCCTGAACTATGTCACCCCCGTGGTGACGCAACCTGACTGATTACATCGGCTGACATCGGAGTACAAAAATGCACACATCAGTAAATCACGTCGAAAATGCATTTCACCCCATGATTTTTGGCTTTACCTAGAACAGTGGTCGTTTGGCTTTCTTGTTTGGTTAGTGGCGTGTTGCTCTTTTTAAAATGTGATCCTTACTACTACTACTAAGACTGCTTCAAAAAGTTATCTGCAAAATTTGGAGGCTCTTCATTCATCCTAATTGGGTTCACAGGAGAAAATGTTTGCTTCCTCCTGGACATACATCAGCCTAACCAGGAGGAGCAGCTGCAAGCAGCAGCAAGCTTCAGCACACAAAGCAGCTTTTGCGTTGCAGCTACTTGTATTGCTAATAGTTGGATAATTTCACTATTTGAATACTGAAGGGTGTGTAACTCCCTTGTCCCTTCACGCACAGAACTCCTCCTGCTCTTGTCCTTCAACCAAGAGGCGCCAGCTTAGGTCAAACTGCTCGTGGCCCCGTCCAGTTGAGTTCTGGTATCTCCAAGGCTGGAGGCTCCACCACCTCTTTGAGCCCCAGTTTCAATGCCTGACTACTTTCATTATGAAAACACCTCCCTAATATTTTATGAGAAATTCCCCTGCTCTGATCTGTGTTCGCTGCCTCTCACCCTACCCTCGCAAACCTGAGAAGAGTCTCACTCCATCTTCTCTCTGTCCTCCCACAGGCATTAAATCAGGGACCTGCTTTTATGATTTTAAATATTTCATCCTCACTTGTCAAAATTAAAATCGCTTCTAAAAAGCGATCATCCTTTTTACCAAGAGCTTTCTGTAAAGGAGCTGCACGTCAAGGCTGAACTGGTTTCTTGCGTATTTCATTCAGCTTTTGCAGCCGGTGGGACCAGGCAGCTCCCAGTCCAGCACGGAGGAGCAGTCAGTCACGTTCATAATGCTAGAAGGGAGTAGTCAAATCACACCCACACCATAGAAACTATCTCTCTATTCTTCCTCTCTTATCTCTGTCTTATTTTTTCTACAGGATAAGAGATAAGAGGAACAGCGTCTTAGGTCCATGCACCTGCAAGCGGCTGCCCACCGCCCCAGTGCCCATGAGCAGCCTGTAGAGCCGACGAGTTTTCCTGCGCAGCCATAAAGACGGCAGCTTCAGGAAGAGAAAATCGCCATGGATTGCTCCTAAAGGTCAAATCTGCCTGTCCATGCAGGTACCACAGACTAAAGGTGCCGAGGAATATTTAAAGCAACTCTAAGTAAAACCTGTTTGCTCCAGACATAGACCAACTCCTTGCTGGGTTGAGCCCCATCAGCCCCCAGCGGGCACACATCACTCCCAGTCCAAAGCACGGCTGCCTGGTGTTTCCCACTGCAGAGACAGGAAAGGACAGGAAAAGGTGAGCCTACTTTTTATAACAGGAGGACTAAACCCTTTGTCCTAGGTCATCCTTGCTCAGGCCAGCAAGCAGAACCGCAGGCAGCAGCTCTTTGCGCCAACCGAGCCTTCCTTTGAAGGCTTGATTTCTGCAAAGATCTGACACAGCGATGGCGAAGCACTTTCAGATCCAAACAGCTCCTCTGGCCAGAGACCGTTCATGCTAATGTATTCCCGTTATGTTTTATTGCATTATCAGTCCATGACTTTGGGAGTTCCCTTAGGCATTTAAAGAGATTTCCAATATGAGCAGTGTGGGGGTGGAGGGTTTCTGAAATCACCTTCCTGTGTCTACAAGGTGGGTAGCACAGAATCGACCCAAAGGCCAGGCTTACACCCAAGTCTCTCGACCAGCCAAAATTAAGCAATACTCAGTATTTGGACCAAAGCAAAGTTTCCAGAACTGTTGCTTTATAGGGGTTTTTCAGTGGGGTCCTTTTCCTCTGCTCGTCCTTACGGAACCCCCAGCCCCTGAGCAGAAATCCCGTCTCTCTCGTGGTCATGGACTCCAAGGATCGCTGAAGGAGCACGTTGTCCCAGGAGGAAAAGCTCCACGAATGGACAAAGCAGGAGGACCTCTTGCCCGCATGCCTGCCCTCCTCCTCCTATCACAACAGCCCGGGAACCAAGCATCCCCACAGCCCCTTCGCAGACAAAGCTTCTGATTAGTTAATTCAAGCGAAGCGGCACCATTCCCATGCCGCCATACAAGGCCAGCTTCTCCCAATTTTAACCTTATTTATCCCTCATATGTCTTACCAAGAGCCGATGATTCAAATTTTCGCAGAAGCTCTAGAGAGCAGAAAACAGAGCCTTTGCTCGGTGCCCTTTCGGAGGCTCCGCTCCGTCCCTTTCCCACAGCAAGAAGGGATTGGCTGCCCCTCGCAAATAAACCGTTCTGGGCTGCATCCAGCAAGCTCACCGGAAACACATCCCTGTAGTTTAAAACATTTTCTCATTTACAAGACTTTTTTTTTTTTTCCCCCTGAAACCAGCAAAGTTCTTCTCTCCCATTCAAGAGCACAACTGTTTACAGAGCAGGACCGTGCCAAGGCGAGATGCTGCTCGCCATCGTTGCACCCACAGGTGGACCTAGCAGGAAAACACCGTTCTGCAAAAACACACCTTAATTATTAGAATCATAGAATTGCCTAGGTTGGAAGGGACCTTTCAGATCATCGTGTCCAACCATCAACCCAACACTGACAAAAACCACCGCTACGAGACCTCAAGAACAGAATGCAATTGTTAACTTGACTTCTTCAGGAAAAAAACCCTTCCCGATCATTCCATTATCCTCCTACTCACCCAAACTCAACCAAAGAAACATCCCCTATACAGTGTTCTCCAACACATTCTACCAGTACCAGGCCACTGGTGCAGGGGACCCAAGGCCAGCAGGCACTGGGCCACCCACAGTCCCAGCAGATGGTGGAGGAGAAAGATGATGACTTGGGGTGGGAAGGGGAAGAGGGTGGGGAGAGGAAAGCAAGAGGAGAAGGAGGAGGAAGCAGCTCATCAACAAAGGACACGAATCTGCAGAAAACCCAAGTTTCATTATTCTTGGTGCTTGCAGATCCGTTTGGTTCTACAAACCTGATGGTGACAGTTGGGAACCTTGGTACAAGAATGAGATCCTGGAGGCACCAGGCACTACCTAGGAAGTGCTCTGAGCAAGGCAATTCCATCACATTCCACATTTAACATGTTAAACGGTAACAAAAGGATCAAGGAATAGAGTGAGATAAAGAAGCAAGTGCCACCACTCTGCACGAAGAGCCGCAGAAACATTGAGGAAGGTCTCCTCCTGCAAGAGGGGGGATCCCAACCTCCCTGTGCCAGCAGGGAAAGGCTCTCCCACCAAGCCCAACATACCTTTTTTTCCACTAATTGTAATTATAAAAGATTAACCTCATCCCCATGTTCTTCACTTGCCCTGTGACTAGTTACCTCCAGGTGACAATGCTCCATACACAGCTCAGCAGAACAAGAAGAGCAGCAATTAGGAGGAGCAACACTGGCAAAAATTAAAATAAATCTCTTTATTAGTAGGTGAAAGTTATTCACATTAGGGAAACAAGATTTTTATTATTTTCCCCCCCCCTCCTTGTCAACCAAACATGTTGCTCAAGCAACGGAGGAGCACTTTGGCCTATTCTAGGTGCACTCTCCCCCCTCAAGGGAAGGAGAACACACACAATGATGTGCGAGTGGTTCTGAGCATGCTGTTCCTACATCATCATTCTCCTGCCGTGAAGTAATAGCTGCCTCTTGGAATACAGAAGCAACATAAGAATTCCAGCCCCACTCGGAGCAGCGGTGTCGCGTAGGCGCGGGAAGGCATGTGCTGCGCTGGCACAAGGCCACCGAGCGCGGCCACCACGCTGGCAGAGGAGCTGGCCTGCCCCGCGGGGGGCTGAGCAAACATCACCTCGCTAATAAAGGTTGTTACTGGAAAAAAAAAAAAAAAAAAAAGAAAAGAGAGGTCATATCAGTTCAACCCAAAAAAAAAAAAAGAAAGTCTTGAAATGACTCATTGTGGAACATGGGTTAAAACGGATATTTTATGCCCTGTTTTGCTATGCTGGAAAATGGAAATGCTGCTCTTGGAGGACAGAGTGGGGAGAGTCACACTTTGACAAATAATACATTTAATAAAGTGACATTTTTCTGTAGGTGACCACCAAAAAGAGGAACTTTATAGAACAGGATATTGACTAAGAAAAGCAATACAACGATAAGGTTCCCCATTCCAGAGGGACTGGGAGCAGCCTGGGGCAGCATTAGGGGACACCCCACCCTGGAGATGCCTCTACTGCTGCCCCCCATCACCACTTCCATAAGGTACCAAACCTGGAGAAGAGCCGGCTCCGGGGAGACCTTGGAGCCCCTTCCAGTCCCTCAAGGGGCTCCAGGAAAGCTGGGGAGGGACTCTGGATGAGGGAGGGGAGCCATGGGACGAGGGGGAAGGGTTTTCCACTGCAAGAGGGGTGATTGAGCTGAGATCTGAGGCAGAAATTCATGGCTGTGAGGGTGGTGAGCCCCTGGCGCAGGTTGCCCAGAGAAGCTGTGGCTGCCCCATCCCTGGAGGGGTGTTTATGGCCAGGTTGGATGGGGCTTGGAGCAAGCTGGTGTGGTGGGAGGTGTCCCTGCCCAGGGCAGGGGGTGGCACTGGATGAGCTTTAAGGTCCCTTCCAACCCCAACCATTCTATAATTCTATGAAACCAGGGTGAGAGCCTGATCAAGCGTTTGCACCAACCACAGAGACCCAACACCACCACGCCAAGACCTCCCTGGCCCCGCACAAGCCCGACTGCTTCTGCCAAGCACCAAACTGCAGGAGAAGCACTGCCAAAACCAGGAGGAAACGCTTTTCAGCAACGGCACGCTGTTATTCAGTCAGCTCAGCAGCTTTCGAAACCTCGCCCTTGGCTGGAAAAAATCCTACTGAAACTGCAAGGGAGGAGGTCCCAGGGCCAGCTCGCCCGCAGAGTGAAGGATGGCACGGCCATCAGCACTTCCCACAGCGGCGATCTCAGAGTGATCACAAACCACGTCTGCTCCTTTCCCGAAGACGGGCTTTCAATATCTCCAAGGCTATCAGCAGTAATAAAATGGCTTTAAAAGGCAAGCTGGCAACTCATTGGACAACGTGGTCCTCATCTTCCACACGCAGGGAAGAGTTCCAGTGTGATGCATTCCGTGTTAACGCTCAGCATTTTAAAGCGACATTGTTGGCGAAGTAAAAAACATGAGGAAGAGACCAGAAAATGCCAAATTTTTCCTTAGCACAGCTCTGTTACTAACGCAGCTGTTGTTCTACTGACTTTGCTAAATTACATTGTTTAATCCTCCCCGAGACTACCCAAAGCCTCCCCTGCGTGGGTTTTCACTGCGCCCTGGCAGTGTCAAAGCTGCTGAAAATACGACACATCCTCGTACACCTGACCAGACACTGGGGTTCACCCACAGCATGGCAGCTCACCTCTTTCCCCATCATTTTTAAGCCATTATTTACCTTTCCCCTCAGAAGGCTGGAGAGGGAACACCCCGGGTTTTACAACACGCTGCCACCCAAAGCACGGCCACACTGCCGCAGCGGCGTGCAGACAGGACGCAGTTTTAGGGTAAATTAAAGCAGAAAGAGGTAGTTTTTTTCCAAACAGCCGTCAGCTGGGACGTCAGACCGCAACAGGAACCACAGGGCAGCACCTTCATGCAGCCCTCAGGGGCTTTGCATCCACAGCCAGGATTTGGAGGAATTCAAAAGCCATCACTGCCACATTTGACCACAGAAAACCACATTTGAGTCCACCAGCAGTAATTTGGAGAGAATACATGAATTAAGGAAATGCTAGAGGAAGCATCTGGCTGGATCAGCGACCATAGCCAGGGTGTTTCATGAAGGTGGCCTGAATCCCACCCAGACAGAGAGCACCCCACCACCACCACCTCCTCCTCCTCCTCAGCCCATCTCCATCCTTGCCTCCCTTGGCAAAGCCAACGCGTACTACACGCGTGCTGTACGACACGCGTTAGATGAGCTATTTAAACCCGCACAATGGTTAATTGAATTACTAGCTCCTGAGCTCCCAGCTAGCTTTCACAAGAGAACCGACACGATCAGTCCGTCTTGGTTATTCCTAAGTGCCAAGGATGGAAAGCACCATTCAAAGCCACCCCAGGCGCAGAGCCAGGAGACTGGAGTTGAGCTTGACCCCGTTCCTCATGATTTCAACTGAACAAACAGTATCTTTTCCATAACTATTTATTCAGTAAGAAACTCGCCCCATAGAGTTTCAATCAGAAGGATAAATCACGTACAACTTGGAGAGGGAACAGGAGAGTCCGGTTTGAGACACGCCTGAGCTTCGGCCCCCAAAGCGCTCTGGCGTGCACAGCAGCACAAGGGCAAAAAAATAAATTAACAGGACTTGGATTTGTTCTTTGGCCCTCCATAAATCCTCCCCGCAGACGGGCTTACAATTCGGGTACGAAGGTAGGAG
This sequence comes from Fratercula arctica, assembly GCA_947846985.1. NCBI lineage: Eukaryota > Metazoa > Chordata > Aves > Charadriiformes > Alcidae > Fratercula > Fratercula arctica. The sequence goes on from CANTUZ010000001.1 coordinate 727,912, forward strand.
ACCCTTGCATCACCCTTGCATCACTACATGCCAACCAGGCTCAGGTTAAAGAATGATTCCCAGCAGAACTTTATATTTGGGTTGGGATTAGGGGAATTATTTTCCCTCCCCCTCACACACCGTCCCCCACATGTGGGTGCCTGCAGAGCAGCTTAGAGCTGGCAAGCTGCTGAATCGGAGCGAGGAATAGAAGACAGGGATCGTAGAATGGTCGAGGTTGGAAGGGACCTTTCAGATCATCAAGTCCAACCATCAACCCAACACTGACAAACCCACCACTAACCCATGTCCCTCAGCACCACGTCTGCCCGGCTTTTAAATCCCTCCAGGGATGGCGACTCCACCACTGCCCTGGGCAGCCTGGTCCAATGTGACCATCCAGGATGTGGCCACCCAGGCCAGGTCGCTGCCGCGGTGCGGTGCTCTCGGTGGTGAGACCCCGCTCCCCACCAGCGCCGTGCACGGCGTCCTCCCAGCCACACCAGCAGCAGCCCCACACGGACCCAGGGCTGGAAACACTCAAGTGGGAACATCGCTCATGAGGGCGGTCTCCTTCCAACAACAATATTCTTATCGAGGGGATTTCTTTACAGCCCATACAGCAAAGCACTTAAGTGTTGAAAAGACAGACATCAGAATATGAATTTCAAGTTGAATCAAACAGCAGCTTATAATAGTTTATTAACAACCCGAGTAATCAACTTAAGCGCTCATTAACTATATTCAGAAACAGAACACTTTATTTATGTTTAAGTTAAATATAGACTACCACAGCTTCCGACAGTAGAAAAGGCTATTTAAGCTATGAACTTCTAGTACGAAAAAAGTCTTGACTTATTAAAAAAAAAAAATAAAATTATACCAAAACACATATAGGAGGGGCCATGACTTTCTGCGTAAACCACCAAACTCGAGAAAGACAGTGGCCTTCAGCATCCAGACTAAAAATAAAAATACCATGATTACGATATTGTCATTACTGGACAAACATGAAGAGACTAAAAGAACAATACTATTGTCACAGACAGCTTAAAAATAGATGAATCCTAATGGAAACATGTACCTGGTCTCTTCTTGAAAGACACCAGAAGGTGGTTATAATGACAGGCCAACAGAGGAGTGACTGCCCTGCTCTCAGCAGCGAGGAATGAAGATTGTATGGATGTGGGGCTGGGTGAGTTGGTGGGAATGTCCCCATGGATTAAAGAGTTATGGGGGAACTGCAGCAAAACTGGCTTCTGCTTCCACAAAAACAAAGATCCCAGTCTCATCAGCGCCCATCCTGCAGGCAGCACATAAAAAGAAAGAAACACCTGGAATCACAATTTTGGTAACGCCAGGCTGCGGGGATCCTGCGATAGCCACGGTCTTTGCTCGGCACAGCCTGGGGCTGGAGACCCTCCAGGCAGATGGCTTTAGCTTCCCGCGGCCACGCTGATGGTGGGGAGACCCACGGCCCTCATTTGCCTTCCAAAGATTAATAACGGAGGGGGGCACATGAGCAGCCACCCATCATCTGCTCCTCTGGGGAAACCCACCGCTCCTCAGCAAGTATTTCTGTCTGAAGGAGACCCGAGCCCCCCTGAGCCCACAGGGCTCACCGGGATGGTGCTGGAATGACGACACTCGATTTGCCAGGTTTTTTGGCAACTTCAATTGGTGAGGAAAAATAAAACCAACACATTAGTGCTGAAAAAGTTTGTCTTATTTTTTCAGGCTACATCAGCCGATAAGAATAAAAAAGCAAAGAAAAAAATACATGTTGTGTTCCACCCTACAACCTCTGCCCTGCCAAAGCCTTTCGACCAGTACACGCACCGCACCATCACCACTGGACGCGCTGGTAATATTTATTTCCCAAGAGCAGAACTATCACCTCTGCAGCACTTTCGCACGCCCCTAGCCAGGAAACAACTAAGTTTATCAATCATTAGGCTACCGATAAATCTCTTCTAAGTCCCTTTCATTTTCTAGAGCTGTACCTCAAAGGCAGCACATCATTAAGCATCCGAGTGGGAAGCACCAGCAAAGCCAAACTATCACGATTTTAGCAGCTTTTTTACTCTCTGGGCTTTTTACCAGCTGTTACAGCATCCACAAAGCTGGAGACAGCTGTAGTGCTCATCTTCGGGCCACTGCATCGCACACACAACTCGTTAGCCTCGTTACACGGCCATCTCCGCTCCCTCCAGCCTGGAACAGTCCCGGATGCTGCTCCCTGCGGTGCTCTGATGAAAATAGGTTTTCTTTTTTTATTAAGTGGTTGTATCTGTTGATAAGAGCTCTGGAAAAAGACTGCTGCCTTTACCATGACCTACAAAGAACTATATGTTTACCCCATATTGGGTTTTTTTGAAGTCACTGTCGGTGAGCGGTAATTCCTCGCCACTCTCCTGGGCGGACGCCATCTCTGCGGGGACCGGAGGAGCACCAGGATCTGAGCAGTGACACTCGGGTACGTTACACTGAAAAAAAGTCTCTCAGTGCTTAAAATTCTGGGTTATTTCTGTTCTGCTGTCCTGGATCGGGGTCACGTTGATTCACTATTCAACATCAGCTACATTCAAGGTAAAGAATTGCGTTTACTAAAGAGGTAACTGTGGCCACCAGTAAAATTCTCTGCCAAATCCTGACACAAATACATAGGTGTTTCAGGGACACGTCTGGACTCCTCTGAATCTTTTTTATTACCTCATTAAATAGGAAGAGAGATACTCCAGTGTCTCCAGGCAGAAGGTGTTGCTTCCAGCATCAGCATAAAGGGGAAAAGGTGTCGTGAGTTTTCCTCCTCTGCCTCAAACTGGGCGACTTCCCTGCACTTTCCTGATCCCGAACCAACTCCCCTTCACTAAAACCAGTCTCTGTTCTCACGTTCTGCACCGAAGCCTTCACACGCACTTTTACCAATACTTACACAAAGACTCTATTGAACAATAAAACTCTTTTCTTCTTTCTTTCCAACGCAAATTTTCTCTTTTTATCAAGTCACTTGTATTCTGGTGCAACGGCCAAGAAACCACGTAACTGGATTTGCAGCATGTACCAGGTTTGCCACAACTAAACAAACTTCCGTTAAGCGCTCGGTAATTTCAGAAGAATTTAGCCAATATCAAGACAAGGAGACCTCACGTCAGCCCCCCACACTGTTCCCATGCGAAAACACTACATGGAGACAAGCGTGGAGACAAGGCAGCTGTAAAATGGGTTTATAACGGCAATAAATATTGCTCATCTATGCGTTGAATAAATAATGGTGACCTACTGGAAGACAACTGCAATTAAAAGTAACACAAGTGAAGAGAGAATGCACTCTCTAGCATTAGTTACAATTCCTTGGAATTTTATTCTTTTTTTGATCTTTATTGGGACTGGCATTACCGCCAGGCAGCTCCCAAGCCTAATTGCAGGAGACAGGCCTAGACCAGCAAGAAGTGAGGACCTTCTCTGGACATGTGCAGGAGATCCCCATCCACCCGACCGACATGTGCTCGACACCATCGATGCTTGTGTGAAGGACTGCCCAGCCCCACAAAGCTCAAACCTGCGACACAAACCATCTTCACAGAATCACAGACTGGCCGGGGTGGGAAGGGACTTCTGGAGACCATCCAGTCCAACCCCCTGCCAGAGCAGGGTCACCCAGAGAAGGCTGGATGCGTCCAGGTGGGTTTGGAATGTCTCGAGAGACGGAGACTCCACCACCTCTCTGGGCAGCCTGTGCCAGGGCTCTGCCACCCTCACAGGAAAGAAGTTCCTCCTCATGCTCAGATGGAATTTCCCGTGTTCCAGTTTGTGCCCGTTGCCTCTCGTCCTGTCACTGGGCACCACTGAAAAAAGCTTGGCCCCATCCTCCTGACACCCACCCTTTCAGTATTTCTAAGCATTGATAAGATTCCCCCTCAGTCGTCTTTTTTCCAGACTAAAAAGACCCAAATCCCTCAGCTTTTCTTCATAAGAGAGGTGTTCCAGTCCCCTTCCGCAAACCCTCTTTGTAGGAGGGAGCAAGAAAACAGGTATGAAGAAGTTACCAGAAGACAGGGAAACCATTCCTCTCACAAATCTGCATCCCGGTGGGACACGCAGCTGCTGACCACCTCGTCAGTCAGAACTTGCCTTCAGCAACCCTGGCCTCTGTTGGCTAACGAACACTTCACACCCCAACCCAAACCCTTCTTCTGTCTTCACCAACAAAGGGATTTGCTGAACCATCACACAGTCGCAGAAGCCTACTGTTGGCTATTAAGGTTCAAATGCTGGATTTCTATTCTCTTTCCAGATTAGGATAACTAGTGCCCAGTGGGCATCCCCAACCCCACAACTAATGGGTCGGAGATGCCCAGCTCCAGGAATGACAGCCTCCAGCGTGTTGACCAGCCCCACTGTGGAATCACAGAGTGCATCGAGAAGAATCGAGCGCAGGGCGATGAGCAGAGCGCAGCACGGTGCTTCCCCCCACCAGCACAGCCTGGGAAAAGTGGTTTATTCACCACCACTCGCTGCTTCTCCATCTGTATGCGTTTCTGGAGGTGTGGGAGAGACTCTGCAAAGGCAGCTGACCCAGCAGACCAACAGATTCACATCAAGGCGCTAAATTTACTTTACAAGCCAGGGCAGATTTGAGTGAACTCCCCCATTACGAACTGCGCCTCAGCCATGCCCAGGAGATGATGGATGTCCCACGGGCTGGGCCACCAAGCTGACATTTGTGAGAGGGTTCAAGTCCCAGCTCTGCCAGATGGCTTCCTGCATGACAATGATATCTCTGCACTTTAATCCTTCATTTGAAATAGGAAGACCAGTGCTTCCACATCCTACAGTACGATGAGGTTAAATATACTAGAGACCGTGAGGAACTCAGAGGAGTTTGAAGTGACGTTCCCAGCGCAGTTGTTTGGCAGACACTGGAGGGAAACCACCTTTGCTCACAGGTCCTCTCTGGTCTTTAACCAAGGAGCAAGAGTCGGGTTTGTTTTAAAAATTAATCTTACCTGAGTGAATGGCAGTTTGAGAGTTTCTCCCAACCCCAAAGGAATCACAAGTACAATTGCAAAAGTGAACACATTACAGATCTACAATTGCAAGAATCATCAAATCACAGAATGGTTTCGATGGGAAGGGACCTTAAAGGCCACCCAGTGCCACCCCCTGCCATGGGCGGGGACACCTCCCACCAGACCAACTTGCTCCAAGCCCCGTCCAACCTGGCCTTGAACCCCTCCAGGGATGGGGCAGCCACAGCTTCTCTGGGCAACCTGCGCCAGGGGCTCACCCCCCTCACAGCCAAGAATTTCTGCCTCAGATCTCAGCTCAATCCCCCCCCTCGCCCTGCTGCCCACACTGCTGGGGATGCAGCCCAGGCTGTGGGGGGGTTTCTGGGCTGCCAGTGCACGGTGCCGGCTCATGGCCAGCTTTTCCTCCCTAGCGCTCCCAAGACCTTCTCTCAGGGCTGCTCTCCATCCCTCCATCCTCAGCCTGGGCTGGGACCGGGGGTTGCCCCCACCCGGGTGCAGGACCCTGCACTTGGCCTGGTTGAGCCCCATGAGGTTCACGCAAGCCCACCTCTCCAGACTGTCCACGTCCCTCTGAACAGAGGGGAAGGAAGAGATGGGGTGAAACGTCCCCCTCCCCTCGCATCTCAGGCATCATCCACCCCGGTACAGACGCTCTCAGCACACACCGAGAGCAGCACAGCCCCCATCCCCGCAGTTCCAGCGGGGCTCTCCTGCTGCTTCTGCTGCCCGGAGCCCGGAGAAGTCGCTTCTAGCCAAGGTGCTGGATCCTCCCCACACTACCGGCCAGGCAACAGGGTAATCCCAATGCTGGGATTTGGGGCTCAGGGTATCTGTGCAGAGACAGACTGTTGTTCTTACAAAAGGACTAAGTAGTGCAAATAGACCAGAAGATAGCCAAAGGCTACCAAAAAGAGGAAAGGCGGGGGTGAGCCACTTCCCTGCCGGCAGTGTTCCTCCTTATAGCCGTCACAGGGAACAGAAAAGCATCCCAGACATTTCACCTTGTTAGGCTGAGCGGCTGAAAATAGCCACAAGATGAAAAACAAACCAGTTGGACAACTTATCCAAACGGTAACGCTAAACAAACACCCAGCAGCAAGCTGGAGGCAGGGTGCAGGACCAAGGCTGAGCCCTCTCGGTGCGTGGAGCTCCAGAGCGGTGTCAGAAGACAATGCCACTTGTCACTGCAAAAGGGACATCTCATCTAGTGCCAGCTGCTTAAGCTCCTTCTATAACCCATGGAGGAGAACAGACATCTCTGGAGAGCAATTCCTCCATCTAAGACAGGCAGATGAAAGAACAAAATGAAGATGCCCATCCCCGCAGGGACGGCACAGGAATAGTGGACAACTAGATTAAGGTTCAGCTTCTAAATGACAAACTCAAAGGGTTGACCCTCCCCTTTACTAAGTCACACAAGCATGAAACATTTTTTTTTTCTCCTTCTCCAAGAGGGGGAAAAAAACCCCAAACCCTAAAAAAGAGGTGGGAGAAAAAATAACAGAGATCCCACCTCCCACTTTCATAATAACAGCTGTAAGAAAAACTTCTGTAGAACTTATCCTGCTGTCTGCAGTGTGGGAGAGGTGCACTGAGTGCCCCCAAATAGCCCTTTCCACCTGTTTTGGGGTTTTTTTGGTTTTTTTTTTTGTTTGTTTGTTTGTTGTTTTTTTTTAAAGTATACAACAAATTAAACCAAGTGAGAAACAGGAAAATCTGTTTTTCTACAAAACATGGAGTGCAAATAAATCTTGAGGAAATGGCGTGGCCCACAAGAAACCCCCGAGAGCAGCAGGGTCCGAGGCATGGCACGCCATGGGATGCTCGGCAGCCGCAGTGCTGTCTGCATCCAGCACGGCCCCCAGGAAAGACACTGAGGCGCTGGAGCGTGTCCAGAGAAGGGTAACGGAGCTGGTGAGGGGTCTGGAGCACAAGTCTTGTGAGGAGCGGCTGAGGGAGCTGGGGGTGTTCAGCCTGGAGAAAAGGAGGCTGAGGGGAGACCTTCTCGCTCTCTACAACTCCCTGAAAGGAGGGTGTAGCCAGGGGGATCAGTCTCTTCTCCCAAGGAACAGGCCATGGGACAAGAGGAAACAGCCTCAAGTCGCACCAGGGGAGGTTTAGGATGGATATTAGCAAAAATGTCTTCACCAAAAGGGTTGTCAAGCATTGGAAGAGGCTGCCCAGGGCAGTGGTGGAGTCACCATCCCTGGAGGGATTTAAAAGCCGGGCAGACGTGGTGCTGAGGGACATGGGGTAGTGGTGGGTTTGTCAGTGTTGTGTTGATGGTTGGACTCGATCTGAAAGGTCCCTTCCAACCTGGACCATTCTATGATTCTATGATTTCAAGAGACCCCTGAGCCATCTGCTCCAGCGGGGGCAGCACATCTCACCTCCGCAGAAGCCCCACTGCTGTCTCCGCAGCTGCGGAAAGCTGTTTGGATGGCTGAGTGATTTCCAGAGGTTTGCATGATGATCACAAATGGATCAGTCCACTCCAGCATGGAGACGAGCCTCCAGGAGCAGTGTCAGCAAGCGCTGAAGGAAATCACAAGCAGGACAATGCTCCCACCATTCTTAGAAGCGCTTCCAGTGCTGTGGAGCCCTGGTGCGTCTCTGGTTTCCAGCAACCGTGGCCATGGCCAGGTCACCCTGGCACCTCTGTGCTCTGCCTGGGCCAGGAGGACGGCACCCGAGGTGGGACGAGGACAGCAGCCATCACTGCCCCACCGAGAGGTCCCTCTGCCGGCGGGGCTGCCGGCTGTGTTGCCATCACCATTCCCACAAATGCATCTTCCAAGTTAGTTTTCACACTCGCCAGTTTCATACCTCCTGGAGCATCTCCTCCTTTATTTGGAGGGCCTCCAGGACACAGCTTAATTAAACAACTCCTCCTAAAGCAAGCCAAGCGCCATTTCAAGCTGCCACCCCTGACAGAGGCTGAGGAACCTCTTCATCTTCCCAGCACGGTGGCAGGGGGTCGCAACTCACACCTCCCAGGACACCCGCAGCCAAAGCCAGCCTGGGGGCTCCCCGACACACAGCCCCACTGGCAGGAAGGGTTTCTAATACCTTTTTCTTTGAGGCTCATGATGGCTGCGGTGGCATCCCACTATGGGTCACCTCCAGGGGTGAGCTGGGAACCGAAACAGCCACGCTCACCCTCCGAGACCAGGGACATTGCTACAGAGCAGAGCCTGGCACGATCCTACCCCACCACATCCCTTTAGAATGTCACCAAGCTGCGATATTTCCATGCCTCAGTCCCAGTGTAAGGTGCTGGGATCTTCCCCGGGGAGGAACCGGCCCATCCCCTCCTCTGCAGATGCACAAGGGTTCACAAATCACGCAGCTAAAAGCACAGGCACAGACAAGTCCTTCTTTCCTGATCCTTTCCACCGGTTTTAAAAGAAAAAAAAGAAAAATTCTACTCCTCATTTTGTAGTTTAAAGAACAGACACACTGTGAAATAGCGAGGAACACTGAATTGCTATCTCCTCTCCAAAATGCTCAGAGATGATCTTTAATCAGCCATTTTCACACAAATGCTTTATTAGAATCATAGAATCCTAGAATCATCTAGGTTGGAAGGGAACTTTCAGATCATCGTGTCCAACCATCAACCCAACACTGACAAAACCCACCACTATTAGAACTCAAGAACAGAATGCAATTGTTTGCTTGACTTCCTCAGGAAAAAAACCCTTCCCAGTCATCCCGTTATCCTCCTACTCACCCAAACTCAATCAAAGAAAACATCCCTTATACAGTGTTCTCTAACACTTTCTACCAGGATCTTTACTTCCCACAAGCTTAACGCCACTGATGACGGGTCAGACCCTGATCCTGCTGCGGAAATACCCAAAGGAGGAGACAGCTCAAAGGCTCCATGAGGGCCTGTCAACCCATCGCTCTTCCCTGCAGAAATAAGCTGCAGCGACCGCCACCAGCCCTCGGTGCTCACCAACATCCACAGCGGGGAGGAAAAGCCATGGCAGGCAGGATTAAGCAGGAATAACACTTCTGGAGGTTATCCTCCCCACACTCCAAATCCTGCAGCTTTTCAATAACAAGCACAAGTCCTCCAGGCCAGCGCAAGATGACATACTTTGGTTTTTGCCTTAAAACTGCAAAGCAACTAGAATGAAAAACATTAATAATAGCGGCTACTTGGAAAATATTTTCAGAAATTATTCCCCCCCCCAAAAAAAATTAGGTTTTATCCTGCATCTGTCTATCTATATCAAGGAAAAAAAACAACTTTTTTTTTTCTTTGGCTTACTCACACATTAATTATGTACTGGCATTCTTACAAATCTAAACATACGCATTGCTTAGCAGCTTTAATCCTGAGTTATTTCTCCCTTTCCTGCAATACAAAGCCTAATTTGCCTAGAAAAGGGGCAGACTGTTCAAACAAGCAAGCTGTTCATTTGTAATTCAGACGAGGAACATTCTTAAAGTTCTCGTGTTTATTACGTCGGAGAATCGACGAATTTCAGGCACCAGAGCTCGGGACCTGAAGGAATGAATTAAACTGACCTTAAGAACTCAGCCCTTCAGGGAAAAAGATGTAAGAAATACTTAGCTACAAAAATAGCATCTTTTCTTCCAAAACATGCGGCGCGAGCGTGTGTTGGTTAACAAACATCACCGTTTCCTATCAGATTGCTACTGATGCCGCTTTCTGAAGGCTGGTTTGGGATGGGTAAAGCCTTTTGTAATTTCGAAGTCCTGGAGGAGGTGAAGGGACAGCACAATTAAGACGACAGCGCAATTAAGAGACGTAGGGCTCCTCGGTAGGACAAAGGGCACTTAGAAGCGCTGCGTTTGCCCCTCTGTGGATGCTGGGGACATCTCTTATGGCAAGGCAGATACCTGCCAAAGAGGCAAGGGCTCACACGGGGCAGAGAGCAGCTTCAGGGAACGCTCGGTGGTTCCCAAAGTCAGCCTGCACAGATGTCCGCGATTCACAGTGAGCTAATGCATTTTCCAAAGTGGAAAAAAATAGTTTACTTAAAAATAGGCCCGTAATCCAAACAAACAAGCATCCCGATACGATTTCATAAAGATAAAACAAACAAGTGTAGACAATTCACATACAAAAAAAACACAGGGAGTTATCTTAATGACTTCCTTATGTGCCTCTGACGATTTTCGTATGGATTGTAGAGGTGGGTACTTCATCCTGTAACTGCCAGGAAAAACAAACATTTCCACGGGGCAGAGTCGTGCCATCGCTGCGGCGATCGCCCGGCTCCCCAGTGGGGGCAGCTCAGGGAAGCTCACCTCAATACGCAACTGGCAGCTAACAGGTCAGTATTTATTTCATTTTAGCCAGTTAAAAGAGCAATTCACCGGTAATACTCCCAGCCCGGTGCCCAACACTCAGCTCCCAGGCAAGTCACGCTGGCAGAACGCTGGTTTTTAACTGGGCTCACAGTTTGAGGCAGAGGCTTCTCAAGGCTCCCACGTGCTGCAGGAGTAACGGAGCAGTGATTTAATTAAAGAGTCCATCATCTACACCTGCCTGAGGACCGCTAAAAAATGAACCAGAGTTACGGAGGTGCCAGAAAAGCAATCACGCAGGACTGCAGGGGCTGATTAAAACAAGGGTGAAGGGAAAATTAAAGTCTGCTGGAGAGACCCACTTGGATGCGATCAGACAAGCAAAGGCAGACGGGTCACAAGACAGCCATCGCCTACACACGCATAAAACACCTCCCAGACTCCAGAAGCAAGCTCCAGCCCTCAGGGATGGAGGTGGGAAACAGAAGGTCCCGAAGGCTGCGCTCTGTAACAGGGAGAGAGCAGAAAAGAAGCCAAAAAGCCACGTTATTAATAGCACTTGACTATGACGGAACGAGGGGTGATCGAGTCTCCGTTTCCAGCCACGGAGCAGAGGGATCCCCAGCTTGTGCTGCAGACCATCAGCAGGTAAAGTCCTGTCTCCTGTTTCCAGCAAAGTCTGTCCTTAAGGCGTATCCGCACAGCGTCCAGCGCAGCCGGCATCCAGGGAAAGACACCCCACCAGGCACCGGGGGGCTCATTCCAGCGGGAACCCCATAGCTGCCCCAGTAAGAACCACAACGCCCCACTCTGTGGCTGCTCTGCCTGCTTAGGAGTTCCTTTCTCCCTATCCAGCTTTGTTTTCAAAGTAAATCTAATTAATGAAGTTAGCAGGTTTTTTTCAAGACTAATAGGTTGCACAATTAGGACTTTCAAAAACAAAATGCAAGGCTGGTTCTATTCAAGCAGCAAAAGGGTAACCAAGCTCAGCCCTGAATCGGGCTTGGAGAACTCTGACAGGACAAGTGCCACCACTGTCGCCTTTCTTTAGTCTGCGCAGCCACCAGTTTAATAAGGAGAGTTTTTAGAAGCAGAGGGATAGCCTCATGGAAAAGTGTTGCTTTTCAGACAATCACCTGCTCATCCACCCTCCTCTTAACAAATCCACGTGCAATTACACTGGGATGCCTTTTACTTCCCTTCCCTCACCAGGCTGATCTTGCAATAAAACTCGCTGCAGGATAACGCGGTTCCTCCCGCAGTATCGGTGTAACGCACAGCATGCGCCAGAGAGACGTCTGTTCCCTGCCCGGAGGAAGAGGAGGCAAAGGCACTGAGTGAGGAGAGAATGGTGATGTACCAACATATACCAAACAGCCCATGGGCCAAACGCAAACCGAGCAGGCAACGGAAAAGCACATTTTTTTCTTTTTTACTCCCTCTCAGTTAAGGCACGCTCCCTTTCACCACGACCACTGAAGCATCACAGACCCAAGGCCACACCATGAGGGACGTCAGGAGGCTGCATCACACATTTATTGTTCCATTCCCTAATAAGAAAGATGGATGGACAGGAGGATTGCTGCTTTGGACTTCCCATGTTTGCACATAATGGGCAGACACAGAGCTTTGAGATACAGGTTAGTGGTGGGTTTGTCAGTGGTGGGTTGATGGTTGGACACGATGATCTGAAAGGTCCCTTCCAACCTGGACAATTCTATGATTTGGTTGAGGTGAGGCGATTCTGCCCCTCTACTCCACTCTCATGAGACCCCACCTGGAGTACTGTGTCCAGCTTTGGAGTCACCAACATCAGAAGGGCACGGAGCTGTTGGAGCGGGGCCAGAGGAGGCCCCAGAGATGCTGGGAGGGCTGGAGCCCCTCTGCTGTGAGGACAGGCTGAGAGAGTTGGGGGGGTTCAGCCTGGAGAAGAGAAGGCTCCGCAGAGACCTTCCAGCCCCTTCCAGTCCCTCAAGGGGCTCCAGGAAAGCTGGGGAGGGACTCTGGATGAGGGAGGGGAGCCATGGGAGGAGGGGGAAGGGTTTTCCACTGCAAGAGGGGAGATTGAGCTGAGATCTCAGGCAGAAATTCATGGCTGTGAGGGGGGTGAGCCCCTGGCGCAGGTTGCCCAGAGAAGCTGTGGCTGCCCCATCCCTGGAGGGGTTCAAGGCCAGGTTGGATGGGGCTTGGAGCAAGCTGGTGTGGTGGGAGGTGTCCCTGCCCAGGGCAGGGGGGTGGAATGAGATGAGCTTTAAGGTCCCTTCCAACCCAAACTATTCTGTGATTCCATGATTCTATGTGTATCCCTGCGTCACCTTATGAAAGGCCAACCAAAGGCATATTTTGAAGCAGGATATAAAGGGTCTGCTGTGGTCTTTTGGGTTTTTTCCCCTGTGGGAGTTCATTCCAGGACTGCACGTTTTGGGAGGAACCACAGTTATACCTCAACCCACACCATGTGTGATGGCACAGCCAGAGTTGCTCTGGGCTGCCACCAACTGTAGGGGACAGAGACAGGGGGTTGTAAGGCTCAGCCCTGAGGATTTGGCAATGAAGACACTGAAAAGGCTTCAACAATCCCATTCAGCCTCTGTGTCCAGTCTGTTTTCTCCCCAGACATCACTGGGAGCCAGACATGACGTGCGTTCCCCAGATCCCTGCTCAGGTCTGCTCTCCGACAGCTCAGCCTCCCCCCACCATCGCTTTCCAGGCGGTCAAAGTTAAAGCCAGGTTATTCTCTCCCACTGGGATGCGGGGAGGGCAAAGGCCATAAGTGGCTTGGAAAAGTCTGAACACGAGCTTTATATGTACTTGCGCTAGCACAACTCTGGAGAAAACAAATCCCCCGGAGAGCTCACCTCCACGGCCCCGCTCCAGCGGAGCATCCTGGCGAGCTCCACCAGCAATGCTGCCCCATAGAAAATACTACCTGGGAGGCACCTGAGGCATGAAGAAGTTGCTTTTCAAAGTAATAAATAAATAAATAAAATTTAAAAAATAAAAAATAAAAATCCATTCTCAGATCCAGCTGAGCATCGCTCCAAGTTGTTGGGCCAACACAGGGAGCGGAACCAGCAACTGGAGCCAGGAGCTCCCCCGACAGCGCTGCCAGCCCCAGCGCGTCCCTTCCAGCCCCGCTCCTCTGCCACACCAGGCTGTGCTTCGATGCCAAAAAGATGACAGTTTCTCTAGCTCTTGGAATGGCGATTCCTCGAGATGAGTTTCATTCCTAAAACGAAGTAAAGGCTGTGCACACCACTGCATTTTCCAATCAAGAACACTGACTATTTCCTGGCAGAGTTTTCCAAGTATTCTCCAAAAGTACTTTTTCTCCCTTCCACTAAGATTTGTTTGCCCAGCCCCAAGCTGCCACTCGCAGGTGCAAATTCTACTCCAGCAAAAGTGCGTGTCTAGAAAGCATTGACTGCAGCTAAAGCAGAAGGCACAGCAGCAAAATCCTTCTAGTCCTGGACACAAGGACTCCTTTAAAGAGTACTTCACTGTAAAGTGAGAAAAGCATAACAAGTCATCGTACTTCACAAACTCCTCCAGGTCTGTGGGAAAGGCAGGGTTGGAAGAGTTACCACAGGGAATGTCGTGTACCTCCTCCGGGCTGTGGTCCAGGGCCGGCTACGGGAGGATTCGGAGGTTTCCAGCACCCAAAGAGGGGGATGAAATCCTGCAGCGGTTCTGTGTACACAGCACTGGGAGGTTACTGAACATCAGAGCGCAGGCAGATCAATGGTATTTCAACCAGCTGCCTGTATCTTGACACCACAGATTTTATGCCGACCTCCTGACTTCCAACGATAAGACTTTTCCTAAAGGCAACTCATAAAAGCATCTTCCTCGCTGCAGCGGGTTAAATCAGAGGTTCTGGCAAAGGAATAGAGGACAAATGTAGATTTTGGCTTCATGGTGGGTGACGTAAACTCCAGCACCATGAAATAAATGCACTAACAACGTTTCATTAACTAAGCAACTAGTGATGATAACATTTAAATTGGTAGATACAGAAGTAACCATCTGTCTGTGTCCCCACCTTGCAAGATTACTGCTTCCAGCTTTCAGAAGACCGCTGAGACCACTTCCTCTCCACAAGTCAAAAGATCTCGCTGCAAGTTCAAAGTCCACAACCGATCACTTTCCAAGCTAGGGATTTTGTAGCAAAGGATTAACTTTCTATAAAACCCTGCATCTCTGAGCGACAAGTATGGGAGTTGTCAACGGCAGTGCTTGCATGCAGCACCCCCATCCACAAATACATTTTTTTTGCCCTGTCAAATTAATCACTAATTAAAAGCTTGTGGCTGTAGCCCCGCTTCATCACACTTGTTTTGTTAAACATCAGTGTTCCTTGGTTTTAAGTGTAGCTTAGGCCCGAAGTGCTACAGGCTTTGAGCATTAGGGTTCAGGTTTTCTTTTGATACCATCTTAATATTTTTTTATAATTTCTCTTCTGGTAACACACCAACCCCCCTGGCTGGGGTAAGAATCCCCCGTGTTAAACAAGAGCGAAGACAACTCCAGAAATCCTGCGATCGAGGAATCAAGAGGGGGAAGCAGGAGAGAGGCACAGGGAGAATGAGAAAGGAAGGGAAAGAGGAATGGTTGTGCCATGGAGTAAGTAGATGCCAGACTCTGCCCTGTGCCACCATGGCAACAGGGGGTCCAGCCCCTCATCGGCCCCCCGAGGCACAGCATCACCCGGGCACCCGAGGTTGACGTCGCCCAGAAAACGAGTCCATCTCACCACACAGCCCAGAGCCCATCCTTTTACTGCGTCAGGGAAGGGAGACAGGGAAAACCCACGCCAGGATCCCTCATCTGTCCCAGTGATGCCAGAACAGGGAACCCGAAGGAGACCCCAGACCTCCTCCCATGCAGGCAGAGCCCTGCATCCCTACGGTTGTGAGATCGCAAAAAGCAATCTCCATATAAAATTAAATAAGGCTCAGGGGAACACAGACTTGTAGTATTACCGTATTATTGTACAGAGATGGAGCAGGTACGAATCCAGCAAAGCAGACAGCTGCGGATGAAAGGTGCTGCCGGAATGAATCCCAGTCATCCAGAGCCCAGCACTGTCCCAGTCAGTTTTCCTTGGATCTCCTACAAACACACCTAAAGAGCAAACCTAAAGGTCCCCAGAGTAAGCAGCAGCAGTGACATTTCCCTGTCCACCTACACTGGTCTGCGCAGAAGGCAGTCAAGTGAAAAATTAAGAGCAACCTCACAGATACCAGTTAAAATGATTTAACGAAAAACAGGCTATCCAGCAAGCTTACTAATTTTATTGAGATAAAGTTTAAAAGCTTGTGATCGAACCCACTGGATGGCACACATAAAACTTTTGTAAAACATTTGACACAGCCCCAAATGATGTTCTGGCAAGGACTACTGCCAGAAGAAAAACGAACAAAACGTGCTTTAAATAAGTTAGACTTGGGTAACTGGCAGATTACAGCAAGGAACTGGAAAGAGGAGAAAAAACTACCGCCCGAAAGTAATATTTGTAGTAATGTCAATGAGGAGCCTTTCTTGCCCCTTTTAGTGGGGGGGAGGGGTGTATGACGGCTCCCGGGGCTGGAAGCTGCGGGTAGACAAATTCATGCTAAAAATAACCGCCACCGGGTGAAAACAATAACGGCAGGGTGACTGTCAGCACATCCTGCGCAGCAGCAGGGGACCGGCCGCCGGCCACCTTCTTCATGACACCGTGTTTTTCTGAAACATGTGCTCTAGCGCTAAAAAACGGGCCACTGGGAGACAATTCGGGAGGTTCAGGCACCTTTTGGGGTCCACGGGATTCTGGGGATCGGACTGTGGCTTGGCTGCCCTGCCTGGCTCCGAAACACACACCATCCCCGTCTCTCGGGGCCTTGCGAAATGGCTCCTGTGCTTCTGTCTGTAACCCAACTTAAATCTGATATAGGCAGGAAAAGATTAAGCACTCGCTAGCAACGCTTGCCTTTGCGCACGTCAAAGCCAGGAGAAAATCTGATTTTCCCTGGAGTTCAGTCACCAGCTCTGATTTTCCTTCATGGATAAAACCTACCCACTTCAAAATTACGTAAAAAAACATAATAATGTTAGCAGTCAGAAACATACACTAATCCTCGATAAAGCATGTCAATGCATCCCTTGAGTGTGCACAGGAATCTAAGCAACCAAGCAAACACTGCTAGAACTCAGCTTCTGCTCTCCACAAACACCGCTTCCCTGCATCCCCTGAAAAATTCCCCTGTTCCGGGGAAAAGTGACCCGTGCTGACAATTTCTTTAGCATTAAAATCATGCCATGTCACAAAAAAAAAAAAAAAAAAAAAAAAAAAAAGGAAAAAGAACCCTTTCACTTTCGAAAAATCAGTCAAAAGTGAGCCCTTTCACTTTCAAAAGTCCATCAAACACCCACCTCTGCTTCCCGGCGAGAGCCTGGGCTGCTGCAGCCAACACAGCCCTCATTTTCTGCTTCCAGGGAACGCATACGGGAAAGTGTCATGTGCTGAGGATAATTCACTGCACCGAACTGCGAGCAATAGCCCTAAAAGCTAAAAAGCAAATGGCCAAGTGATCTCAAGAGGACACATTAACCTCAAGCTGCATTAGCCGAGCACAAGGAACAGCACCCAATTTCCCAGTTGCCCCAGCAAGGGACGAGGATGAGAGTTACCCACGTTTGGAGCCAACAAAACCCTTAATGACCACGTTCACCTGCACGTTTTGGGTTTCAACCTGCGACCGCCTATTCCCTTGCAAGATGCCATGTGCTGCTCTGCAGGTTTTTAAACCCAGAAGTAGCTAGAACATACCAACGGTAATGAAAAGTACTTCTTTTGGAGGAAAAGCCCACCTGTGGGTGATTTTTATTAAAGAGACCAGGCCTCCGGCTGGCTCCCTGCCTGCCCTGCCTCTGCTCAGAGAGAAGAGCAAGTCAGCAGCTGAATCACCAGGGCTGCCACACTTCTGCAGGGCCTCCAAAAATAACCCAGCTGGAAATTCCTTGGAGGCATAAACCTTACTTCATCAGGACTGCAGAGATCCAGTTTCCTTAATGGAGCAGACTGGATGTGAATTGGCCTAAGGATTTAGGATCGCATACAAAGAACATGAAAAGAAACTTCTTACAGAACAGCTAGCTATTAAGGAACAAAAAAAAAAAACCAGTAAGTCACATAAATCATCTAGTCGCCAAGATGAAACAATCTGCCTGCCCAGGAATCAGACACCGAGTTCCCGATCGTTCTCCTGATACGGCAGTTCCAGGGACTTGCCCTGTTCTCACCACCCAGCTCTGTACACAAAGCAAAATGCCTTCTTAGCAACGCCGCTGCGGCAACTTTCATCTCCGTTAACCTGAACGCCCACCCCTGCACCTTCCACCGCAGCCAAAACCCCTCCGCCAGCTCTACCCCTTGCTCACACATCAGCCTCAACAGTGGCTGGGCGAGGAGCAGCCCTGCACCCACGCACAGCCAAAGGCAGCACCTCCCTGACACAATTTGGGTGCAGAAGGGCCTTTTTTTACCCCCCTGAATGGGTACGTTATCCCTCACGGAAGCCTGCGCCAGGCGGGACCCTCTTGGAGCGGATCCAGGCTGTGGAGGATGGTGGTGGAGGTTGAGAAGCCACCCAGATGCTGACACAAGTCTCGCCCAGTCAGGCTGGCTCCCGCCCAGGCCGTCAGCGCTTCACCTTCAGTGGGAAACCAATTTATTTCTCCACAGGACACCGCTCCCTGGGGTTTTTTGCTGGCACCCAAGAAGCATGAGGCTGCCCCATCCCTGGAGGGGTCAAGGCCAGGTTGGACGGGGCTTGGAGCAACCTGGGCTGGTGGGAGGTGTCCCTGCCCAGGGCAGGGGGTGGCACTGGGTGGCCTTTAGGGTCCCTTCCCACCCAAACCCTTCTATGACACGGACTCGTCGCTGCTGCCCCGCAGAGGCACGGAGCCGGGGATTGCTGTTTCACTCCCGACAATTAAAAGCACGTTTTCTCCAGCCGGCTGCCAGCTCTGACCTCAGGGACCGTCACAAGGACACGCAGCAGACACCGGCTCCCGGCCCTCCGCCAGCAGCGTCCCCCCAACGCCGGCTCCGGGCAGGGGGGAACCCACCGAGTCCCGAGGGGACCGGGCTGCTTCTTTGCTGGGTTCGTGGCTTTTGGATCGGAGGGGAGGGAAACAAGGGAGAAACACAGAATATCTGGCTGTTGGGTCTTCGCTGCCTCCGCTCTTCAGGGCCGGGACGAGCTCAGCCCGGGGCCGGGCAGGAGCCGCCCGGGGGGTTCCACCACCCCGGGGGTCCCCCTCACCCGTCTGGGCTGCCCTAAAAAAAGACGCCTTAAAAAAAAAAAAAAATAAATAAACCAACCGAAACCACAAAACGCTGGCATTTTCTGAACACACCGAGCCGCGGCCCGAAACTCGCTGCAAAACACTCTCATTAGCAAATAGCTGGAGCCCGTTGCAAAAATAAACACGGATTATTTTTGGTCCTTTCGACCCTTGCCGCCAGCGCTGCGGGACTCGAACCCGCACCGGCTCTTTGCCCAATACACCCAGGAATCGCCTCAAAACGCAGCCCAGCCCTGTTGGAGCTGAGAAACCGCGGCTGGAGGTTCCGGTGCCGGCCCGGGGCTGAGCTCGGACCCACCGGGCGACCGACCGGGGGGCTCCGGGAGGCGGCGAGTAACGGGGAGGGGGTGGCGACCACCTTACCTGCGATGGCGGTCTCGTCCAGGTGGGAGCCGGGGGGCCGCTCGCCCCGGCCCTGCTGCAGGAGGAAGCCGCACAGGACCCACACCGCCACTCCCGACCGAACGTCCATCTCCGCCGCTTCCCTTCAGCTCCACCGGGGCATCAGCCCCCGCCGCCAGGCCCGGCCGCTCACCTCAGGCACCGCGGCCCGGCCGTCACCACCTACGGGATGGCGGGCGGGGGTGATTTTTCCGGTATTCCCGGAACATTCCCGCTGCCCCGCGCCGGGCCCGGCCCCGGAAACCGCCCCGGGGGCTGCCCCCCGCCCCCCCCCCACACCCCGCAGTGGTCTGTCCCGGGAGAGCCTTCCCCCCCGCACGCACACCCACAGTGGTCTCTCCCGGGAGAGCCCTGCGCCCCCCCCCCCCCCCCCCCCCCGCAACTCCCCAGCAGTGGTCTCTCCCCGGGACAACCCTTCCCCCCCGCTCTCCTCAGCAGTGGTCTCTACCGGGACAACCCTGCCCCCCCCTTCCCCATACCCCCCCCTTCCCCATGACCCCCCCCCGGGCCGCTCCTTCCCCCACCGTCCTCCTCTCAGCGGTCTCTCACGGGACACCCCGTCCCTTCCCGGGACACACACACACACACACCCCCCGCCCGGAACGGTGGTCTCGCCCAGGCACGCACCCCCCCCCCCCCGCCCCGCTGCGCACCGGGCCCTGCCGCCGCCGCCGCGCGCTCGCTGACAGGGGGCGGAGCCACCCGCCGCCGCGCCAGACCCTCCGCGGGGCGGGGCTGCCCCGCGCCGCCGGTCGGCCAATCAGCGGCGGACAGATGGCCACGCCCCCCCGCTCCCCCTCCTCCCCCCCCCGCCTACGCCGCGCTCCTCGCGCCCGCCGCTGAGCCGCAGCGGCCTCTGGCGGCCGCGCGGGGGGGTGCCCAGGCGGGGTGCGGGCCGCTGGCGCGGCGGGGAAGCTAAGCAGGTGAGGCTGCGTGTGGCGCCTGGATGGGTAATCTTTGGCGGGCACCCCAGGCTCCAGCCCCGGGGAGAGCTTGTCAGAGCATCCCGGCTTGTCGGAACATTCCAGTTCACCACAGTATCCCAGTTCGTCAGAGCATCCTGGCTCATCGGAGCATCCCGGCTCATCAGAGCATCCCAGTTTGTCAGAGCACCCCAGCTCATTGGAGCCCCCCCACCCCATCCAGAGTCCCCCAGCTCATTGGTCGGAGCTGCCACCGACACCCCCCAAGAGCCACAACACCCCGCGAAGGCCACATGCTCCTGGTGGCATCCCTGCTCACCAGCACTGGACCAGTACCACCAGTGCCATTGGGGCCCGCAGCCACCAGTGCCTGGAGCCTCCCAGCCATCGGGCGGGTCAGGGGCTGAGGTTTCATGGACCCTTTTCCCTTGGCACTGAGGCTGAAAGTGAAGCTCCCGGCTGGGATTAGAGCCAGCCCAAGAAGAGCTCCGCGGCCACCGGCCTGGAAGCAAAATCCCGTCCCCACTGCCCCAAGCGATGTCACCCTTGTCCCCAGAGCAGATGCCCGTCAGCCAGGCAGTGCCGCACACGGCCACGCTGGGATGCGGAATGGAGGGGGTGCTGGCACTGCACAGGGAGCCCTGGCCACGGCAGGTGCCCGGGGTGGCCAACAGGGCTGGCCTTGGGGGTTGGCCAGTGAGCGGGCAGTGCCCCGAGCCACAGGAGCTGCCGGACGGGTTTCCAGGCAGAGGGTTCCTGGTTGGGTCCTCGGCACTGGCATGGGGGGACTGCTCGGGTGCGGGCAGGGGTCCTGTGCCAGCAGAGCCCCCGTGGCTCCAACACCCCCCAGGATGAGGATGGGGACAGGCATCCTCACTACCCCCCAAACAGTGTCACCCCCCTCCCCGAGACCCTCCTTCCCCAGACCCTCATGGGCTGCGGGTGCTGCTGGGGGGATCTGGCCCTTGTGGGGACCCCCAACATGGGGGACGTGGCCCTTGCAGGGACCCTCACAGCAGCTGGGGGTCCTCCGGCCCTGACCCAGCCAGACAGGGCCATGCTCGGGGGGGCTCTGCCCCTGCAGCAGTGCTGGCACCCTGCTGTCCCCACTCTCCCCGCACACCATCCCCATCTCTCCCCACCCAGACCCCGATGGCAGCCCTTGGGGCCACCTCCCCCACCTTCCATGTCCCCTCGTGTCCCCAGGGAGCCCTGGGCGGCCCCTCCGCAGCCCCCCCATGCAGCCCCCTGCCCCTGCAGTAAGGTTACCCCAGAGCTCCCAGCCCCCTGGGCTGGCCATAGGCTACCCCCGCCTGTCCCTGTCCCCATTCCTGCCATCCGGGACCCCTGAGCACCTCTCGCCCTGCCCCAAGCCGTGGGGCAACCATGGGGGAGCGCGTGGGGGCCAGACGCCTGGGCAAGGGCAAGCTCTCTGCTCCCAGCGCCGGGGGTTACAGGACCCCGTTCTGTGGTGGTCCCATGGGGCTGGGGGGTACGGGGCTGCCCCAAACCTGCTGCAGCCTCTGCAGTAGCCCCTGGCCCTGCAGCCTGGCGCTGGAGGTGGGGTGGGCTCTGCACCCCCAGCCCCAGGTTCTGCACCCCCAGCCGATGTCCCACACCACTAGCCCAGCTCTCACACTCCCCAGTCTGGGGTCCTGCACCCCCACTCAGGGTCCCGCACCCCCATTGGGGCTCCTGCACCCCCAGCCTGGGCTCCCACCCCCCCCCCCAATGTCCCACACCCCCAGCCCAGCTCTTGCACCCCCAACCTGGCGTCCTGCACCCCCAGCCCAGGATCCCACAGTCCCTGCGCAGGCTCTTGCACCCCCAGCCTGGGACTCCTGCACTCCCACCTGGGTCCCGCACCCCCAGCCCAGGCTCCCGCATCCCCTGCCCAGGGTCCCACACCCCCCCTGATGTCCTGCTCCCCCAACTTGGGCTCCCGCACACCAACTTGGGCTCCCGCACCCCCAATACGGGGTTCTGCGCCCCCAGCCTGGACTCCCATGCCCCCAACCCCATGTCCCACACCCCCATCCCAGCTCTTGCACCCCCAACCCAGGCTCCTGCACCTCAACTCAGGCTCCCACACCCTCAGTCCAGGCTCCCGCACCCCCAATCAGGGATCCCACATGCCCAGCCCAGCTCTCTCATCCCCAACCCAGGGTCCTGCACCCCCAGCCCAGGCTCCCGCACCCCAACTTGGGCTCCTGCACCCCCAGTCCAGGGTCCTGCACCCCAGTCCAGGCTCCCGCACCCCCAGCCCAGGGTCCTGCACCCCCAGTCCAGCTCTCTCATCCCAAACCCAGGGTCCTGCATCCCAACTTGGGCTCCCACACCCCCAGTCTGGGATCCTCGCACCCCCAGCCCAGCTCTCACCCCCAACCCGGGGTCCTGCACCCCCAGTCCAGGGTCCTGTACCCCGACGCGAGCTCATGCGCTCCCAACCCAGGCTCCTGCACCCCTAGTCTGGAGTCCCCACACCCCCAGCCTAGCTCTTAAACCCCCAGCCCGGGGTTCTGCACCCCCAGTCTGGGATACTGCACCTCCACCCAGTGTCCCACACCCTCAGCCCAGCTCTCTCACCCCCAAGCCGGGGTCCTGCCTCCTCAGCGCAGGCTCCCGCATCCCCGCCCGGGGTCCTACACCCCTACCCGATGTCCCACATTCCCACCTGGGCTCCCGCACCCCCAATCCGGGGTCCTGCACCCCCAGCCCAGCTCTTGAACCCCCAACCCGGGGTCCCACACCCCCAGTCCGGGGTCCTGCCCTCCAACTCGGGCTCCCGTACCTCCGGCCCGGCTCCCCCAGCCCCCCCCGCCCCGCGGTTCCGGCCTGACCCCGCTCGGGCGGGGCGGCCCCGGGGGGCGGGGGGGGCCGGGGCCGGGGCGTGGGGGGCTGCACTCCACCGGGACCCCCCCGCTGTCCCTGCCCCGTCCTGGAGGGAGGCGCCAGCCCCGGGCCGGGCCGCGGAAGGAAGCGACGGGGCGGGCAGGGGCCGGGCGCGGCGGGGGGAAGTTTCTCCGCGGGACCGCCCGGGGCGGCGGGAGGAGGCGGCCGCAGACTTCCTCCTCCTCCTCCACCTCCTCCTCCTGCTCCTGCTCCTGCTGCCCCGGCCCCGCGCCCGCCGCCCGGAGCCGCCGCGCCATGCCCCGGGGTGAGTGCGGGGCCGCGTCCCGCTGCCGGCACGGGGACACCCGGCAGGGCACACCGGGAAGGGGGTGGGGGGGTCCCGCTGCCGGGGGTCCCGGCCGGTACCGGGTCGGGGTCGGGGTCCGCGTCGGGGCGGCGGGAGGAGCCGCCCGCCGCGGCCAGGGCGGGAGGGCGGCACCGGGACCCGCCCGCAGCGGGGCGGGGGCTAACGGGGGTCCGGGGTTAACGGGGATCCGGGGTAGCGGTGTGCCGGCGGTCCGGGCTAACGGCGGTCTGGGGCTTAACGAGATTCCGGGCTTAACGGCGTGTCGGGGGTCCGGGGCTAACGGCGTCAGGGGTGACGGTGTGTCGGTGGTCCGGGCTAACGGGGGTCGGGGGTGCCGGGAGTCCGGTGTGCGGAGCCCCGGGCGGGAGCGGGGCCGGCAGCTGCCGGGACAGAGTGGGGACGGAACCGGCCCGGCACGGCCCGACCCCAGCCGCGGGGCCGCTGCATCTACTGCATTCACTGCATGCACTGCACCCAGCGCACCCGCTGCCCCTGCCCGCGCTGCAGCGGGCACTGCCCGCACCGTCCCCCGCACCGCACATCCCGCACCGCTCACTGCATGAACGGATGGGGCACTGCACAGCGCGCCTGGCCCTGCACGGACTGCACTGCACGCCAGAGGGCACTGCACCCCCTGCACTGCACCCCCTGCACTGTCCCCACTGCCCCCCGCACTGCCCACCGCACCTGCTGCGCACCAGGCACCCCACTGCAACACCCACTGCATGCACTGCAGGGCTCTGCACCGCACCCTGCACCCACTGGAAGGCACAAACACCGCATGCTGCAGGGCACTGCACACACACGCGCTGCACCCACTGCGCCGCGCATCGTTGCAGACACACACTGCGCATGCTGCAGCACCCGTGCACTGCACCGCACTGCACACACCCTGCAACAGGCCCGTTACAACACACGCTGCATGGCACATACGCACTGCGATGCTCATTGCAACACGCGCGTCACCTGCGCGCGCTGTCACACGCCGCAATGCAGAGCGCAACACGCTGCAACAGGCGTGCTGCAACGCACGTTCAGCAGAGACGGGACAGAAATGGCACTGCACACCGCAGCGCTCGCAGTGCCGTGCCTGTCACACGCTGCAGCGCTCGCAGTGCCGTGTGCTCACACGCTGCAGCGTGCTGGGAGCTGCGGGGGTGGCAGGGGAGAGCGTTGGCTCTGCGGTGTGACAGGGCTGTCCCTGGGGTGGGTGGCTGGGTGGCTGTGGCGGGTGCCTGTTGTTGGTCCCCCACCCCCCTGGGGCCACCCCAGGCCCTCCCTGGGCAAGCGGATGGTGACTCTGTGCCGCAGCCCCATGACTTGCCCTTTGTGAAACCCGACGGGGCTGGGGGGTCACCTCTGGGGAGGCTTCAGGGAGCCCTGTCCTGCCCTATCCTCCCTTCCCCTCCTGGTGTGGGGCACTGGGGGGCACTGGGGAATGCGCTTGGGGGCCCTGGGAGGATGCGCTGTGCCGTTGGTCAAACACCAGCTCCCGATTCGGCTTGCGCTGCCTCTCAGTGCTGTCCCGCTGCCAGCTGGCTGCAGAGCAGGGGCACCAGTGGGTTCCCGAGTGCCTGGGGGAGACGTCTCCCCCCAGAAGGGGCACGGTGTGTCCATAGATCCATGGTGGGTGCCTGAGCCGGGGTCCCCCTGGGCTCGCTCCTCTTTTTGTGGTGGAAGATGTACCAGTGGTGGCACGCGGGGATGTCGCTCCAGGCCCTGCCACCGGGGCTGAGCTGCAGCGGATGTTTTGGCTGGGTGGGCAGCGGGGCTGGCGCTGGGATGCTGGGGTGTGGGGTAGCCAGGAACGGGTTGTGGGTAGCCAGGAGCATCCGTGGGTGCGGGGGTATTTCTGGTGATGCCGGAGGTGGCCGAGGCCGGCACACCTCATGGCAGCGGCAGTGCCCGCTGGCAGGTGCAGGGGCAGTGTGTGCCTGGCGTGGGCTGTGAGCAGGGGTCGGGCTTCCCATGCCCAGAGCTTTGGTTCGACTGTAGCATCGAGAGATGCCAAACTGGCCCCGTGCTGGGGTGCTCAACGCTGTGCCTCGGCGGTGTGAGCTGCTGGCGGTGTGAGCAGCGCCAGGCTGTTTTCTCACCCCGAGGCCATGGAAAGTGGCCTGGCTGGTTCCCATCTGTCTGTCCGTCCATCCATCCATCATCCCCCCTATCCATCCATCCATCATCCATCCCCGGGCCATCCATCCCTCCATCATCCATCCCCGCGCCATCCATCCATCCATCCATCCATCCATCCATCCATCCATCCATCCATCATCCCTCTGAGGGGGCATCTCCCATCCAGAGGGCAGGGAGCAGCCGCGGCCATGGTGAGGGACAGAGCGGGCCCAGCATAGAGCTCATCCGCCCGGGAGGGAAATAAAATGAGGAAATTAGTCACAACGAGCCTGCAGCTGGAAAATGAGGAAAATCAAAATTCTTCGACTCAGCATGGAAGTTATTTTAGCCGCGACAGCAGGGCCCTGGGGCAGAGCCGGGGGTACCGGTGGCAGCACACCTCAGGGAGCGTCCCACGGAGCGGGGACCCCATCTCGGCCACGCCAGCGCCGAACCCCCACTGCGGCCGTGTCAGAAACCGCCCCGCTCCCACGGCAGAGCGCTCGGCCCCACGGGGTCCCTGCTCGGTATTTATAGATTTTATTAGTTTCCTCTTTCTGCCCGCTGGGCTGGCAGCAGCGCCGGGGGGGCCACACTGGGCTGCAGGAGCCACCATGGCTGCTGACCCCCAGCCCCACAGTCCCGGCTTGGCCTGGGCTGGTCCGTCTGTCTGGGATGGACACACGGGCTGTCCCATGGGTGCCGGCAGTGACGTGCTGGGCTGCGGCTGCTGCTCCCGGCCGGCACCGCGCAGGGGGGACTGCCTGCCGTGGGGTGTAGCGTGTGGGGTGGGCTGGGTGTTGTGTGATGTGGGGGCTGTTGCGCACCGTGCGCCGTGCAGTTTGTGGTGCAGGGTGTGGGGTGTAGGGCACACGGTGTGGGGCGCAGGGTGGCTGGATGGTGTACGATGTGGGGGCTGTTGTGCACAGCTCACTGTCTCCATGGTGTGGGGTGCAGGGCGCATGGTGTGGGGTGCGATGTGGGGGTGCAGGGTGCATGGTATGGGATGTGGGGTGCAGTGTGGGGGTGCAGGGCGCACGGTGTGTGGGGTGGGGTGCAGGGTGCGGGGCACGGTGCAGGGTGTGATGTGGGGGTGTAGGGTGAGGTGTGGGGGTGCAGGGTGCATGGTGAGGGGTGCAGTGTGGGGGTGCAGGGTGCACAGTGTGGGGTGCAGGGTACATGGTGTGTGGTGTGGAGGTGCAGTGTGGGGGTGCCGGGTGCAGTGTGGGGTGGAGGGTGTTTGGTGTGGGGTGCAGTGTGGGGGCACACGGTGTGTGGCGTGGGGTGCAGGGTGCGTGGTGTGGGGTGCGGTTTGGGGGTGCAGGGTGGAAGGTGTGGGGTGCAGGGTGCACAGTGTGTGCTGTGGGGGTGCAGGGTGCATGGCATGGGGTGCAGTGTGGGGTGCAGAGTGCATGCTGTGGGGCGTGGGGTGCAGTGTGGGGCGAAGGGTGCATGGCGTGGGGTGCAGTGTGGGGTGCAGGGTGCACGGCGTGGAGTGCAGTGGGGGGTGCAGGGTGCATGCTGTGGGGCATGGGGTACAGTGTGGGGCATAGGGTGCAGTGTGGGGTAGAGGGTGCATGGCGTGGGGTGCAGTGTGGGGCGCAGGGTGCATGGCGTGGGGTGCAGTGTGGGGTGCAGAGTGCATGCTGTGGGGCGTGGGGTGCAGGGTGCACGGCGTGGGGTGCAGTGTGGGGCGCAGTTTGGGGCGCAGGGTGCATGGTGTGGAGTGCAGTGGGGGGTGCAGGGTGCATGCTGTGGGGCATGGGGTACAGCGTGGGGCATAGGGTGCAGTGTGGGGTGGAGGGTGCATGGCGTGGGGTGCAGTGGGGGGTGCAGGGTGCACGGCGTGGGGTGCAGTGTGGGGCACAGGGCGCACAGCTCGCACGGCACGCTCTGGGGGGGGGTTCGGTGGCACCGGGTACCATGGGAGCTGAGGCCGGCAGCGGGAGGGGAGCCCATGGGGGCGGCTGCTCCGCTCCCCCAGCGGAAAAACCCAGCGGGGAGATGCCCAGGCTGGGAGCTGGCGAGTGGGTTTTGCTTCCCTTTTCTGCTGAAGAAGAGATGAGTCGCTTTTCCCGTCCCGGGGGGTGGCGATGTTGGGGGGGGGGGGGAGAAGGTCGTGGGGCATCACCCGCAGCCCCGCTCGCCCACCCACACCCTCTCCTCAGCACCTCAAATCCCGTCCGAGCGCCCTAGGGTGCTGGGGTGCCATGTCCCCCAGGGTGGGGAAGGTGGCCAGGGTCCTGCTGGGGTGGGGAGTGCCGACCCCTGGGGCTGGGCACCGTGTGGATCCCGCCGTGCTCCGACTCTTCCTCCTCCGGTTCCTCTCCTGTGGGGCTGGGAAGGGGCAGGCACCTCCGGTGCCCCACGGGGTCTGTGCCCCACGGCCCGAGGAGGCCGCCCGCGCTCCGGCATCTTTTTGGGGGGGCAGAATGGGTTAAAGGCGCTGTGGGATGCGGACTTCCTGGGAGAACAGAGCTGGCCTTGTGCAGGCAGCGGGAAGGGTGGGCAGGGCAGGCAGCGGGTAGGGCAGTGCAGGCAGGGCAGTGCAGGCAGGGCGGGCAGCACACCAGGCTCACCCCGTGTCCCCAGGCACCGCAGGGCTGTCTGGGGGCCGCAGGACCCTCAGGTGCCCCAGTGTCAGGGTGCTGCGGGGACCACGGACCACTTCCACCCCCTGCCCGGTACCGTGGGGACGGCAGCAGGCAACCCCCAGCCCCATCCTGGCTGGGTCCCCCGGTTTGTCAGGGCTCCCACTGCCACTCCTGTTGTCTTTCAGGGGGCAGGGAGGGCAGGGGGGGTCAGACCCCTCATGGCTGCAGGTCACGGGGGCACGCAGCCCCCATGACACCCCTCATCCGTCCCAGGCAGCCGAGGGAGGGTTGGGGCTTTTGGGATGTGGGGATGGGTGGGGAGGGTGACCCGAGGTGGGGGACAGAGCCCTGGGGGCTGTGGCTGGTGGGGGGCAGCTCCGAGGGGGGCAGGAGCTGAAGCCCTCCTGCCACCCACGTCCCCCTCATGGCACCCAGAGTGGGGCTGGGGGCCTTGGCTGCTGCCGGGGCTCTTGTCTGCACCGAGCCCCCTCCTCGGCAGCAGCTCACCCTGTGCCTGCAGGCAGCGTGGCCATGCCTGTGTGTCCCCTCGCCACGACACTGCCCCCGGCCCTGCACCTGGAGCCGGCGGTGCCCGCAGTGCCCGCGATGGCGAGAGCAAAAACAGCCCTGTGCGAGCACCGAGATCCTGCCATGGCCCCTCCTTGAGCAGCACCCGTGCCCACGTTTACTGCTTGCCCGTGGCAAGCCTTGGCCCCGGGGCCCTGGGTTATGGAGAAGCGCTTTCCTGTCCCTTGTCACCTCCTCCTCCTCCATTCCCTATAGCAGCGATGCTCTCATGGACACGAGAGTTTCCACTCGTGCCCCGTCCCCTTCCTTAGCAGCCCCGTTGACTCAGCCCAGGCCTTTCCCTGTATGTGGATGGGGATGGGGACAGGGATGGGGATGTAGATGTGGACGGGCATGGGGATGTAGATGTGGACGGGCATGGGGATGTGGATGGGGATGTGGATGGGGATGTGGATGGGGACGTGGATGTGGATGGGGATGTGGATGGGGATGTGGATGGGGATGTGGATGGAGATGGGGATGGGGATGTGGAGGGGATGGGTGCCTGCTGGGTGCCAGCTCACCCCGGGGTGCCCACGGCCCCCGGTTTGGTGGTGCAGGGTTTGAGCTCAGCGTGACCGGTGCACGCTGTCCCCCACTGTCACAGAGCCACGGCTGGTGCTCGGGGGCTGCCCCGCTCCCCGAGGGATGGGGTGCTGTAGCTGGGGGGCACCACTCTGTCCCCGTGTCCCACGCGAGCTACCCCTCGCACCCCGCTTCTGGCTATGGCGGCTCCCTCACTGGGGACGGCTCCTGCCCATCTGTTCTGCTGCCACCATTGTCCTTGGGCTCCGGCGGCTCTTCCCGCCCCTGTCCTTCCCCCAGGTGTTTATTTATAGCCAGCGACAGGCCCCAGCCACGGCTCCCCCGGCCGCTCTGCCCATGGGGTGTCCCCAGGACCCCACTGCTCCCTGTGCTGGCGAGGGCTCCCGGTGCCCCCAGCTCCCCCCGGCAGCTTCTCGGGGCAGCAAACTGCCCCCACAACCCCTGACCTGGTGCCTGGGGCTGCTGCGGGACCCCTCTCGCTCCCATCGCAGTTGGGTGACCCTGGCTGGCACCCGCTGCCCCAGCCGGGGGGGGTCCCCCAGTGTCATACCACCAGCCAGCAGGTCCTGGCAGCTGGGGGACCCCAGCCCGGGGGGCAGCAGGGACCCTCTGCTGAGCTGCCCAGCGTGCAAATAGCTATGGGGACCTTGGGATGCCAGTGGGGACGCTGGTCACCTTGGGGTGCCTATGGGCCACGGGGACAGCGGGAGCCTGGGGGTGCCAGGGGGCTGTATGCCCTGTTGGGGGGGCTCATGGGGCACCTTCGGGCCCTGCAATGCCTCAGGGTGGCTGCTGCTCCAGGGTGCTGCCCCTCGTCCCCCTGGCACCCCTCCACCTCCCTGCCCTCCCCATCTATCGTACCACCTCGCACCCCCTGGCCGGGTCCCCCCCGCTGACATCCCTGCAGTGGGGGACACTGCACCCCCCGGTTTCAGCTCCGCAGCCCTGCCTTCGGTGGTCTTAAACCCCCGCGCGCTCCCCCAGCCCGGCTGAGCCCGGTGCCGCTCGGTGCACCTCCCGTCCTGCCCTGCGGGTTCCCCGGAGACGCGGCTGCTCCCCAGGGCCCCACGAGGGGGACAGTTTTGCAAAGAAAACCAAAGGCTGGGATTTAGAAATAACCTTTTGGGTGTTTTTTTCTTCACAAAACAAAGCCCAGTTTGGGTTTATTTCAGCCAGGGAGCGACTGGCCCCAGCTCCCAGCTCCCCAGCACCTCTGGCTTGGGAAGAGAAGAGAATTTAAATCTCAAATATGAACCAAAATGGCTTTCCAGGAAAAGTCTTAATTTTGCCATCTCTTCTTCAACCTGGCCTCATCGGAAAAGGAAAAAAACTCTGCTGTGGCGCTTGAGAGCAAGGCCAGCGGGGGCCCGTACGCCCTGAACCTTGTGGGCGGCGGGGTGAAATGGGTTGAAACCAGGTCAGACAGGGCCAAACTGGGTCAGATGGGTCCCAACCAGCTCAGCCAGGTCCCCGCCATGGCGCGATGGAAGTGGCTGTGTCCCCCTCCGGGGGCCATGTCCCCCCTGCCCCAGGAGCCCTAGGCAAAGAGACGGGGTGGCTGCAGGACGGAGGGGACACGGGGGCCATGGGGTGCCATGTCCCCACTGCGTCTGCATGATCCCATTAGTCCCTGGTGGCTAGGGGCAAGCAGGGTGGCCAGGGCTGGACACCAGTATGGAGGTGTTTTGGGCGCGATGCAGGGGGGCCGGCTGTGTCCGCTCGGTGCTGCAGGGATGGCGGGCGAGGAGGCAGCGGCAGCACCCACGTCCCCATAGCCCCTCCATGGCGCTGGACGGTGACAGTGGCATGGGGCAGTGGGGGGCAGTTACAGCCTCCCTGGAGGGTGCCTGTCCCTGGAGATGGCCACGCACAGCCATGGCGGGAGCTTGGTCTTCCATCGCCCTGATCCTGCTCCCACCCATCCTGCTCCTGCTCCCATTGCACTGATCCACCTCCTTCTCCCCCTGCCCTGATACTGCTCATCCTGCTCCTGTCCCCATCACCCTGATCCTACTCCTACTGCCCTGTTCCTGCTCCCATCCCCCTGATCCATGTCCTTCTCCCACTGTCCTGCTCCTTCTCCCACTACCCTGATCCTGCTCCCCCTGCTCCTGTCCCCATCACCCTGCTCCCACTCCCTGCTCCCATCGCCCCTGCCTCCTCCTCCCACTGTCTGTATCCTGCTCCTGCTCTTGTCCCCATCACCCTGATCCTGCTCCCACTGCCCTCATCCACCTCCTTCTCCCACCGCCCTGCTCCTGCTCCCACTGTCTGGATCCTGCTCCCTGTCCCCATCACCCCACTCCTGATCCCATCGCCCTGATCCGCCTCCTTCTCCCACTGCCTGGATCCTGCTCCTGTCCCCATCACCCTGCTCCTGCTCCCCCCGCTCCTGTCCCCATCGCCCTCATCCTGCTCCCACCCCTCTGGCCCTTCTCCCATCACCCCGGCCTCGTGCCGCTGCTCCAAGCCCCGCAGACCCCAGCGGGGGTCCCGCTGCCTGCTGCTGCCTGCTGCTGCCTGCACCATCGCTGAGCCCACCCCCGGCCCCAGGGCACCCCTCCGGAAACCCTCTGGGCTGCATTTGTGACCGAAGCGGGGAGAAAATCGAGGCCGAAGGCCAAGTGTTTATTTGTCACCCGCTGGGATCCCGCGCTGTGCGAGCAGCCCCGGCGCTGCCGCGGCCGGTGGCTTCCTGCTGTGGGCGGGGGGGCGGGGAAGGGGGGGCTGCCTGCAATGGCCCCACTGCTCCCCAGTGCTGTGGTCCCATTCACAGGCTGAAGACCCGGGGATCCCCCACCTCACCCCACCCCACCCCTGCTGTGGACGCACTTTAGCAGTGGGGAAACTGAGGCACGGCACTGCGGGGTGGCTTCGGTGGTGCTGGGGCCGGGACCCCCCCCGCCTCGTCCTGCCTGCAGCTGGGGGTGCAGCGGGGCGGGCGGGGAGCCAGGCAGGGCGGGGGTCACGGCGCAGCCGGCCTCGCCGCAGGCAGGAAGCCGGGTGTCAGGGCGGGAAGAGGAAGAGCGACTTCCCCATCCGAGGGGGCAGGGTCCGGCCCGGTGGGGGGCTCGGGGCGGGGGGCACGGACCCTTCCCCAGCCCTGCAGCCCCGGCGGGGGACTCTAGGGAAGGGTGTCCCTCTTCCAGCCCGGGGCTCTGGGCCGACGCAGCATCCCCAGCACCTCCACTCCCTCCCCTTGGCTGCGGCACGTGAGCCCCTGCCCCGGCCGAGATAACCCTTATGTCGTGACAAATCCTTGGGGGCAGCCACTGCGCCGATATCCGGATCTTGGCGGGGAAAGGGGTTGCCGGTCCCACAGGTCGGCACCCTCCAGCCCCAGCACCGTGCGGTACCGCCGCACCACAGCAGGGCTGGGCTTGGCAGCGCCCGGCTGCAGCCGGCAGCCGGAAGGGGAGCAGGATGCGGCCCTTAATGGCAATTGCAGAGGGAACCTGAGGAAGGCAAAGAGGGAAACGCGCGCCGGGCTCGGGGATAAACACAACTGCCGGAGCGGACATCAGCCCCGAGGGCTGGCACCAGCCCTGCTCAGCGTGTGCAGCACCAGGCACCGGGGCTGGGGGGCACGGCGGCAGCCTGCACGGTCCCACAGCCCAAATCCACCCCCACCTGTGTGCCCTGCTGCCCCCATCCCAGACCGGGCTGGAGGCACAGCATGACATGGCATGGCATGGCATGGCATGGCACAGGGTGCTGCAGCAGCCTGGCTGTCCTGGGAGCACCGTCCTGGGGACAATGCAGTCCCCGGGCACGCCAGCTGCGGTGACATGTGCTTTTGCCCTGGGTCAGGGGATGCGGTTGCCCGTCAGGGGGGTCTCTGGGCTGCTGTGCACTGCGGGGGCGACACGCCTGGCCAGGCTGCGGGATGGAGGGTGAAGCAAGTGTGACCTGCCCCTCTGCACCCTCCATCCTTGGGGAGCCCGAGTGGGGAACCACGGTGACCCTAGCCCCAGCACGTCCCCCGCCCCTGACCCTCTCCCCTCCCCACAGGCTGCTGAAGGGGACGCGAGGGACGCCGAGCCGCAGGGATGCAGAGCATCAAGTGCGTGGTGGTGGGCGACGGGGCGGTGGGGAAGACCTGCCTGCTGATCTGCTACACCACCAATGCCTTCCCCAAGGAGTACATCCCCACCGTCTTCGACAACTACAGCGCCCAGAACACGGTGGATGGCAGGACTATTAACTTAAACCTGTGGGACACGGCCGGCCAGGAGGAATACGACCGCCTCCGGACGCTTTCCTACCCCCAGACCAACGTCTTCATCATCTGCTTCTCCATCGCCAGCCCGCCCTCCTACGAGAACGTCAAGCACAAGTGGTACCCGGAGGTGTGCCACCACTGCCCCAGCGTGCCCATCCTCCTTGTTGGCACCAAGAAGGATCTGAGAAACAACCCTGAGACCATGAAGCGGCTCAAGGAGCAGAACCAGGCACCCATCACCACCCAGCAAGGCATCAGCCTCTCCAAGCAGATCCGTGCCGTCAAGTACCTGGAGTGCTCGGCGCTCAACCAGGAGGGCATCAAGGATGTCTTCACCGAGGCGGTGCGGGCCGTGCTCAACCCTGTCCCGGCCAAGCCCAAGAAGCCCTGCGTCCTCTTGTGACGGGGCTGCCGGCCACCAGCGAGAGACGATCCTGCCCCTGCCCTGGCCCTGCTGCCCCCCCAAGACACTGCCCGGCGCCACCAGAACCCCCCCGCCCACCTCCCCCTGCCTCGCTGCCCCCCTGGGGACGGTGGGACTGGGGCCGCCAGCCCGAAGCCGCCAGCTTTAATAATACAGACCTCGTTTGCACTAACTGGCTGTCTGCCCCGGGGGCAGCGGGGTTCCTCCAGCCTCGCGGGACCCCCCCAGCCCCGCGGGACCCCCACCCTGGCCCTGGCTGTCAACGTTTGCTTATGGGTGACACTGCTCCGGTCCCGGCACAGAGTGACACTTCCTGAGAAGGGGATGCCCGGGGTGGCCGAACGCCCCCCTCCTGCCCTGAGCCCCCAACAGGGACCTGCCACCCCCACCCCGAGCACCCCATGGGGACCTGCCACCCCCGTCCCCTGCACCAGCAGGGCTGCGGGGGGCACGGGGAAAGGTCCTCAGCCCCTCTGTGCCAGCCCTGGCGCTTGGCCACCTCCGAGCATCCCACTGCCCCAGCGCTGGCAAGGCCCCGTCCTGCCACGGGGTGCCGGCGGCTGCGCCGGGGATCTTCTCGGGGGGTGTTTGGGGTGAGCCCAGCCCCACGCAGCATCACCGTCTCCCCGGGGCCAGCGCTGGGCAAGTGCAGCCCTGGCGGGAGCGGAGCCGGCGCTGCTGGTGGGCTCTGCCGGAGGAGCGTGATCCCGCGCCAGCCGGTGCTGGGGCTCCACAGGGCGGCGGGACTCGCCTTTCACCAGCCGCTCCCCGAGTTGCTTCTCGTTAAATAAAAAGAGACCTGCCCAGGCTCCCCGTCTCCTGTGCTCTCCCACGCGCGCCCGCCGTCCCCGGCCATGGGGACACCCCTGCAGCCACCCTGGGGGACACGGGTGCCCCCGCCCCAAGCTGGGCCATGACCCCTTGCCCTGCCAGGGACGAGACGAGGGTGCTGGTGGCAGCTCAGGGGTCTCTGCCTGAGGAAGTCCACAGCCAGGGGAAGCCCAGGGTGCCCCTGCCATGGCCAGCCCTGACCCCCCCTGGCCACCCCATGCCCACTCGGGGCCAGCATTGAGCTCCCTTGGTGGGGGGCTTGGGGACATTGCAAGGGATAGGAATAGGGGCATTGCAGAGGGTGGCCGTGGGGACATTGCTCTGGGTGGGAATGGGGACATCAGGGATGGCGACACTGCAGGGGTGGGCGCAGGGGGCTGCAGGAGCGAGGTCCCCTCCCTGCGAGCCCCCCCCGGCCTCCGCAGCTCTGGCTCTGCTCTGGAGCTCCGGGCAGAGGCCAGAGCCCCGTGTCCCCACGCCCGGGGTGTCCTGGGGGACGCCGGGTCCCGCTGCTGAGGGGGCCGATGGCAGCAGCAAGGGCCTAGCAGCAGCCCCGGAGCTCGGCCGTGCTCACTGCCCCCTCACTAGCCCCCGCGGGCTGCCGGCACGTGCTGGCGGGCAGCCGGATCCGGCAAGGCCTGGCAGGGCTCCCGCCACCGTGCACACGGGCCCCTTGTCTGCCCGCGGGGCCTTCCTGCAGGAAGGGCAGAGACCCGGCGCCCGCCACAAGCCGCCTTTGTTCCCTGCTGCCATTTCCCGGCCAGAGCCGGGGGGCCGTCGGGGGCTGGCGTGGGCTACGGTGCCGCGAGGCAGGGTGGCTCCAGCTACATCCCATCCCCGGCCCCCTCCCACTGCCGTGCCTTGACACAGCCTCCCGGGGCCAGTGCAAAGTGTGGCACCCCCCCACCCCCCAATCCCGGACCCCCAGTCAGGAGCCTGCAGTGTAGGGCATGGCCCCGGCTTGTCCCTGGGGGGCTTGCAGGTCTTGGCTGCACCGAATCCTGCTCCCGCTCTGCGGGATCGCCATGGTCATCTCTTCTCCCACTGTGGGGGACCCCCATGTCCGTGTCCTGCTCCCACTCTGGGGGATCCCCATGGCCGTGTCCTGCTCCCACCGTGGGGGATTTCTGTGGCTATGTGCTGCTCCCTCTGTGGAGGATCCCCATGATCATATCCTGCTCCCACCTTGGGAGGGGTCCCCATGGCCATGTCCTGCTCCATCCGTAGGCACCTCTGTGGCCATGTCCTGCTCCCACCATGGGGGATTTCTGTGGCCATGTCCTGCTCCCTCCGTGGAGGATCCCCATGGTCATGTCCTGCTCCCACCATGGGGGATCTCCATGGCCATGTCCTGCTCCATCTGTGGACATCTCTGTGGCCATGTCCTGCTCCCACCATGGGGGATTTCTGTGGCCATGTCCTGCTCCCTCCGTGGAGGATCCCCATGGTCGTGTCCTGCTCCCACCGTGGGGGATCTCCATGGCCATGTCCTGCTCCATCTGTGGACATCTCTGTGGCCATGTCCTGCTCCCTCTGTGGAGGATCCCTGTGGTCGTGTCCTGCTCCCACTGTGGGGGGGTCCCCATGGCCATGTCCTGCTCCCTGTGTAGGCATCTCCAGGGCCATGGCCATGTCCTGCTCCCACCATGGGGGATCCCCATGGCCATGTCCTGCTGCCTGTGTGGGCAACTCCAAGGCCACAGCCATATCCTGCTCCCTCTGCACAGTCCTGGCAGGGTTGTATCCCACTCCCACTGCAGCAGCAGGATCTGACCTTCATCCCCACTATCATCGCAGGGCGAATGCGTTGCTGTGGGGGGGGGAGGTCCCTCCTTTGGGCCAGGGCTGCAGGCAGGGTCACTGGCGCATGAGGGGCTGTGCCACCCCACAGCTCTCCCGTGGGGCAGGGCTGACAGCAGAGCCGTGGGTGCTATGGTGTGGGGCTGCACAGGGCAGAGCTGGGGGGCTGGTGCAGCACTGGGATGCCCTGCGCTGTCGGGGGGGACCCTCACTACGCCTGGGGTGCCACCACAGGGATGTCCCCGTGCCTGGGGAAGGTTCCTGACAGGGCACCAATGCAGACCCCGTCCCCAGGGCTGGCAGGGTGGAGGCAGGGTGCAGGCAGGGCCTGCGAGGTGCCACCCCGCTGGGGTCCGGCAGCGCAGCAGGTTCTGGGACGAGGCAGGGACCCTGGGGCGGGATGCCGGGAGAAGCAGCGGGATGCGGCCCTGCCCTGACCCCAGAGCGGCGGGATGAGCTCATGGCTGTTCCCCTCCCAGCTGCTCCCCGGCCCGGCTCCAATGATCTCAGGGCCCTGCCATGGCCCCTCCGCCCCAGCAGGACCCCCCACCACGGGGCAGAGGGAAACTGGGGCTCTGAGCAGCTCCCTGGCCCCCCGCTCAGCCCCAGCTCTGTGTCCCAGATCCCAGCTGTGCCCACCCCAGCCCTCCTGGCCACAGGCACCGCTCCCCCAGGCTATGCTGGCCACCGGCCCTGCAACATCCGCAGCTGAATCAGTGGCCCCTGGGGCCGGGTGGGGAGCAGAGCTGCCAGCTGCAGGGTGGACTCAGACCGGGAGCTCTGCGCCTCCAGCCCAGCTCCCCGGCTGGCTCCCAGCCTCCTCCAGCCCCACCGAGCCTGCCCCAGCCTCACCCAGCACCCAGGGTCCACATCCCGCATCCCAGCACCTGGGGTCCATGTCCTTCACCCAGCCCCTAGGATCCACACCCCAGCAATCCACATCCTGCACCCCAGCCCCAGGGATCTGCATCCTGCACCCCAGTCCCAGCGCCCAGGATCACAGAATCCCAGAATCCCGGGTTGGAAGGGACCTCAGGGATCAGCTGGTCCAACCTTCCTTGGCACAAGCACGGTCTAGACATGACAGCCCAGCGCTCTGTCCAGCCGGATCTTAAAAGTGTCCAATGCTGGGGAATCCACCGTTTCCCTGGGGAGATTATTCCAATGGCTGATTGTTCTCACTGTGACAAATTTTCCTCTTGTGTCTAATCAGAATCTCCCTGGCAGTAAATCGTACCCATCCCCGCTCGTCTTTTCCATGTGACTCCTTGTAAAAAGAGAGTCTCCGTCTTCTCTGGAGCCACCCTCTAAATACTGGAATGTGGGGATCAGGTCTCCCCTGAGCGGCCTTTTCTCAGGGCTGAACACACCCGGCTCCCTCAGCCTTCCCTCATGTGGCAGCTTCCATGTCCCCAAATCATCTTGGTGGCCCTTCCCTGGCCCCTCTCCAGCCTGGCCCCAGCTGTTTTGCATAGCGGGGATCGAAACTGAGCCCCGTGTTCCAGGTGTGGCCTGGCCAGTGCTGAGCAGAGCGGGACAAGGATTCTTTGTCTCTGCTGGCGATGCCCTTGGTGATGCAGCCCAACGTCCTGCTGGGTTTCTCTGCCGCAGCAGCCCCCTGCTCGCTCACCTGGAGCTCGGCATCACCAGGACCCCCAGGGCCTTTCCCACAGTGCTGTCCCCCAGCCAGGCAGATCCTGGCCTGTGCTGCACTCCGGGATTGTGTGTTCCCAGCTGCGAGACCTTACACTTGTCCGTATTGAACTTCATAAGGTTCTTAAATGATCTGCACCCCACACCCCAGCACCCAGGGTCCATGTTCTGCACCCCAGCTTCAATCCAGCTTCAACATCCAGGATCTCCATCCCTCACCAGCACCCAGGGTCCATGTCCTGCACTCGAGCCCTGACCCCCCCTGTCCCGGGGTCCCAGGAAGGGCCAGAACCCACTGGCCATGCCGGGGCCATGTGCTGGCCAGGCTGGGTGGAAGTGGCATAGAGTTTGCTGAGAGCTCACAAAAATACTCAGTGCTTTATTTCAACCTCAAAACCAAGGCGCAGATGCCACTGGGGACAGCACGCCACACGCATGCAGGTGGGGGAGATGGATGGAACCCGGCACGGCATGGTGGGGACACTCACGGATGGACACACACACAGCAGGACCTGCTCGATGGCCAGCCCGGCCCCAGCTCAGCCAGGGCCACCAGCCAGGGCGCTGCGGCTCGTGCTGGAGGCTCTGCCCAAGCCCCGGGAGTGCAGGGACGAGCACTGGGACATCCCAGGGGACAGTTGGTGGTGGCTGCATTCACATGAAGGGCAGTTGCAGGGACCTCATGGTCCTTCACGGCTGAGCATGGCACGGGGTGTGCCCTGGCAAGTACAAAGCTCCCCAAATTCCAGACAGCCCCTGGTGCCAACAGGCTCAGCCCTCTCCCCCTGCCCATTCCTCTTCCAGTGAGGCTCCAGGAGTGAGACCCCCTGCTCTCCACGCACAGCACTGGCTCCCCGGTGCCTCCCTGTGCAGGATGTGGCCAAGCCCTCCTGGCCCGTGGCCACGGCCCCTGCAAGCCAGAGCAGCAGCGGGTCCCCTTCCACCAGCGCCGCCCGGCCTGGCCATGCACGAGGAGGAACGGAGCAGCCTGGGGATGCTGCCAGCACCCAGCTCCCACCCTGACGACACCATCACCATGCCAGGCCCCTGCGCCCTGGCAGCCAGAGCCCACAGATGGGGGGGTCACCACCAGCGCCCTCCTCCCGGGGCAGCAGCACCACTGAACCCCAGCAGGCCCCAGCTCAAGCCCTGCGGCACAGGGGAAGCCGTGCCATGACAGCGAGGACCTCCAGCACCAGCCCCCTCGCCCTTCCTCTCCAAACTGGGCTGGAACTGGGGCACGGCCCCGCTGCGAGCACCCTTTGCTTGCTGGGGGGCGCTTCTGGGAAAGGCAGAGCAGGAGAACGTGGATGCTCTCAGCATCCCATATGCCCTGTGCATGGGATGGCACCTTCGGAGGCACTTCCCTCCCGGCAACACGGGCAGGACCCTGCCCCAGGCCCGGTGGGGAGAACAGTGTCCGGTGCCAGCCCCCAGCCGCCGCTCCCGTGCTCACCCCGGGTTCGGAGGGAGCCGGGACCCAGCCCCAAGCCTGGCAGCGTGGGCCTGGCTCTGCCCCAGCCCCACAGCAAAGGCTTTCCAAAAGAAACCAAGGCTCTGGGCTGCTCCGCATCGGGGTGCAGAGAGATGCAGTGGCAGCAAGTGCTCCTTCTCCTGAGGCTGCCTTGAGCTTTGAGGCCCAAAAAGCCACCAGCCCTTTTTGAGGACCGTGGCCAAGGACCCCCAGCCTGGAGGAGGAACCATGAGACCACCCAGGCAATGCAGAGGCAGGGGAAGGCTGGCCCCCTGCGCCCCGATGCTGGGAGCAGAATTCTGTTCTGCCCGGAGCATCCTCCAAAGAAACAGGCAGCAGGTACCTGCCCCCCTCTTCTGTCCTCCTGCCCATCCTGGTAGCCAGCAGGTAGCCAGGGCAGGGGGTACCAGCCTCAGGGGTCCCCAGGAAGAGCCCCCAGCTCCCCTGTAAGAGAGCTCCAGGTGCAGCCAGGCACCATTCACAGATACTTGTGGGGCCCAGGACGATCCTTGCGGCAGCTCCATCGCAAATGCCCTGGCCCTGGCTGTGGGGCAGCAGGAGAGGGAAGGGGCTTCTCTGCCTCCCCCAGGGGAAGAGCAGCCCCCGTCTGGCACCGGCCCATGGCCAGCTAGAAGTGCTTGTCCTCCAGCAGCGAGCTCACCACCAGCTCCTTGTTGCCGAAGTCCCAGAAGGCAGTCATGTGGAAGGCCATGTTGGAGAGGACAACCAGGTACTCCAGGAAGGCGAAGATGGTGTACACTGGAGGAGGAAACACAGCCGGTGAGGGGAATCTGCAGCCAGGTCTGCCCTGAGGAGCCGCAGGGTCTCCTGGGACACCTCCCCAGGCAGCATGGCACAGGGGCTCATCCCCTGCTTGAACCCATGAGGGAGAGGGAGAAGGGAGAAGAAGGGCACCATCCCTCCTGGGGGAGCTCTCCTGGCCTCTGGGTGGGATTTGGCAGGGAAAGCATCACCCCGGCCCCTTCCCCATGCACACCCCACCCTGGCACGGCCAGCTGGTGGGGATCCCACAGCCCTGCCCCAGCCCCCTTACCTCCAGGGCCGCAGTACCAGTTGTGGTGGAAGTAGACGCACACAGCAAACGCAAATGTGATGAAGGTGAAGAAGAAGAGCAGCTGCTTCCACTTGTACGACTTGCGCTCCTGGAAGAGGCCAAGAGCTGGGTCACAGCCCCGTCTGGTCCCTGGTACCTTCCCCGTCCCTCTCGCCCGGCACAGCAGGGACATGCTGAGGCCACAAGGGGCTCAGCCCTTGCCACTGCAGGTGCTGGAGATGCTGGACCCCCATCCCCAGGGAAGCTCTGCCCTGGTGCCACGCAGCCCCAGGGGCACGGGCAGGCACCAGGAGCCTCCCTGCACCCCGGCTCCTTGGGCACAGCTGCCCGGGGAAGGACCACTGTCTGCTTTGGCAGGGCTGTGACCTGAGGACGCACAGGGGGATTGCTCCTACACGGAGATAAACTAAGCTGATGCCAGGGCTCTCCAGAGCAGGGCCCGAGGCCGCCCCAAGGCCAGCTCCCACCTCGGACTCGCTGCCGCAGCCGAGGGGTGATGGGAGCCGCGGGGACCTCCAGCACCGTCCAACACCAACAAGCCACACAGCCCCCAGCGAACGCGGGCGACCCCAGAGGGAGGAGCACCCATGGTGGTGCCAGGGTGCACACAGGGCCCTCACAGCTCCCTGAAGACGGGCCAACGGCTCTACCAGACGGTAGATCCTCCGGCTGCGTATGGGGCGGCTGCAGGTGGCCCCGGCTCCCCCGGGCGCTGCCCAACCGCCTCGGTGCGGGGAATTCACCGGCGTGCGCAGGCGGTGGCAGCCGGCGCTGCACCCCCTCGCTCGCAACTTCACCGGGGAGGAGGAAACCACATGAAGGGATGGCAGCCGGGGCAGGCACCATGCTGGAGACAACGCACATGCCGCCCTGGCACTGGGTGGGGGGGGGCCCATCCTGCCCCCCAGCATCATCTGCGACAGCGCAACGGGCAGGAGCAGAGCACAGGGCTGCTGCCAGCCGCCCCCCACACCACGAGCAGCGCACAGATTGCTGCCTCTGTGCTGGCAGAGTCTGTGCCCCCCAGCAAAGGGGGCAGCCCGGGGGCCAGCCCTGGCCCCCATGGTGGGCTCCCCCAACCCACTGCCCCGTCCACACCCTCCCCAGCATCCCTTGAAGCTGTGGCCCCCTCAGGAGCCACAGTGGGTACTGGCTCCAGCCCCCTTCCTGCCTTTCTCCCATCATGCTGAGCATCGCGGAGAAAGAAACCGCAAGTCCTGGGGTGAGCAGGGAGCCCCCATGGCAAGGGAACCCCAAACGTTGGCCGGACACCAAGGAGGAACAGGGGAGACCCCAGTGGCTCCATCCCAGCACAGGCAGCCAGTACAGGGGTGGGGGGTCTGGAAAGGAGGGGGTCGGTCCCATACAAAGGGGCTGGGGATGCCACAGAGGGCCCAGACACAGGCTGTTATTCCTGTTTCTGGGTGGGAGGGGAATTTCCCCCTTGTCTGACGTTTCACGTGAGACAAAAACTCCATTTTCAGGGACTGCTGAGAATAAGGAAAATTTAAATTGCCCCATCAAACTTTCCATTACCCCCCCGGAAAGCGCGCCAGCAGGCTGTCGGTCGCCCCACAAGCGCAAACGGGTCACAGCGAGGAGGAAAACCCAGAGAGGAAGGACGGCCTCACCATCTGGGGATGTGAGGCCGACGCCGCCTCCGCCCCGCGGGGCCCGAGCAGGTCCTTTCCTGCTCAGGCTGAGGAGGGTACCCCTCCCCAGCGGCTCCCAGGACCTTCTGCCTGCGGCCCCTGCCTGCCAGGAAGCCGGAGGCAGTGGGTGCTGAGCCATGAGGGTGTGGGGCCAGCAGCGCGGGGTGGAGCGAGCAACGGTGCCAACCCAGGAGTTAAATAACAATGAGCGGCCGGGGCCGAGGCGTTATGTAAAGTTTCACACCGGAAAAGTGGGTCACAAAACAGCCTTGTTTTCCTCCAGGTCCCACGGCAGGGGAAACAGTTGCGCTGCAAAGCGGCAGCCGTGCCCCGCTCATCGCAGCAAGGTGAGCGGCGCTTCCCTGCTGGGCTCCCCCGCAATGCACGGCACCGTGCTGCACTGCGCAGCACTGCACTGCGTCATACGGCACTGCATGGCACCGTGCTGCACTGCACAGCACTGCACTGCATCGTATGGCACTGCATGGCACCATGCTGCGCTGCACAGCACTGCACTGCATCATACGGCACTGCATGGCACCATGCTGCGCTGCACCTGCACTGCATCATATGGCACTGCATGGCACCATGCTGTGCTGCACAGCACTGCACTGCATCATACGGCACTGCATGGCACCATGCTGCGCTGCACAGCACTGCACTGTCTCGTATGGCACTGCATCACACTGTGCTGCGCTGCACAGCACTGCACTGCATCATACAGCACTGCATTGCACCGTGCTGTGCTGCACAGCACTGCACCACACTGTCTCATACAGCACCACATCGTACCATGCTGCACTGCACAGCACCATCTCATACGGCACAGCACTGCACCACGTCATATGGCACCATTCTGCACTGTGCTGCATGGCACTGCACTGCATGGCGCTGCACTGCACTGTGTCATGCTGCACCACGCTGCACCCTGGGGCACTGCAGTGTGCTGCACTGCATGGCACCGGGCAGCTCTGAACCGCACCGTGCAGCACCACGCCACTGTACTGTACCACGCAGCACCCCACTGCACTGCACAGCACTGCATCACGCTGCACGGCCCCCGAATCCACGCCCTGCAGGAGGCTGGTGCTTCTACTGGATTTAAGGCATCCCCAGATTCCTTGCAAGGGGCTCCCAGTGACCAGGCAGCCGAACCTCCAGGGTTGTCCCCAAGAAGCGCTGCAAGGGGCCATGGGTGGGGGACCCCCAGCAAAGCCGGGGCTGTGGGAAGCGGTGAGGTGGTGGTGGGTACAGCCCAGGCTGGTGAGCGGACAGGCAGTGCATCCCCATCGGGCACCAGCAGCTCCTGGAGTCCCCCCCGCCACACTGCCTGAAGCACAGGCAGGCTGGTTCCTGCCTCCTCCTCCTCCTCCTGCCCCAGGGCAGAGGGTAACGCTGCAGCTCCCACATCTCCCCTGCAGTCTCCGTGCTCCTCCCCGCTGCAGCTGGGCATCCCGCTCAGGCTGCCCACGCTGCTGGCAGGGACCTTCCCTGAGGAGCCGCAATCAGTGCCAGATTTCAAGCCAGCAGCTGCTGAGAAACCTCTGTTCAAGCAACGTGGGCATCTGTGGCGACATGAGCTGCCTCCGAGCGCCCCTGGGGACCTGCCGCTGGCAGCAGGCACCCTGCAGGTATAATCCGCTGGGGCACTGGGCTGAGCTGGACGTGCCCTGGCATTAGGGATTAAGAGGTAATTAGCCCAGTCGTCTCTATAATCCTTGGTCAGGCTGGGCCCAGCCCAGGGACTGGCCCTCCAGGGAGAAGCAAAGGGCGAGCACAGGGGGCGCCTCTCCACCACGAGACCCCAGAGACACAGGGTCAGGGTGCTGTGGTGCGAGACCAGGGTGGCTGCTCCTACGGGGACACCCTCTGGGGTCCTGCAGCAGAACGAGGGGCAGAGGACCCCCAGGTTAGTGCCCTGGAGGGCAGCTGTCAGCTCTAAGTAGCCCAGCAGGAGGCTGAAGCCTCCACGATCCATCTCCCTGCCAGGAAAAAGAGGGATAAGAAAATCCCAAGGATGTGGGACACACACTGAGGTGGGGAGGATGGTTTTACAGCCTGGCAAACCCCGAGGGAGAGCGGTTCACCCCTCCTTCCAGGGAAGGAAGAACCCTGACCTGAACCCTAAGACTAACCCTGACCCTAACCCTGACCCAGTGCTGGGCAGTAGAAACCTGCTCCCCTGCAGGGCTGGGGCAGAGGGATGATGCCGGGGCACTCCCACGCCTGG
Organism: Fratercula arctica; assembly: GCA_947846985.1. Classification (NCBI taxonomy): domain Eukaryota; kingdom Metazoa; phylum Chordata; class Aves; order Charadriiformes; family Alcidae; genus Fratercula; species Fratercula arctica. The sequence continues at coordinate 772,269 of CANTUZ010000001.1, forward strand.
CACAGGCAGCAGGCATCAGCCACCCAGGGACAGGTTGCTCCAAGCTCAGCTGGTGTCAGGCTCTTCCCGGCCCTTGCTGGGGCTGCTGGGCTGGCGCAGCTTCAGCTGGCAACACTCAGCTGCCAACCCTGGCTTCGCAATTTCCTCCTGGCAAGAAAGACCAGGGCACCCGGCGTCCCCTGCAAACCACTCGTTTCATGCAGCCCCTTCCCTGAGCTAGCCCTCCGTAGCTGGACGTGTGTCTGGCCTAGAAAACCACAGGCTAATTATATTTAGTCCAGCAGCTTGCAGGCTTTGAGCTGAGGCACATTCCCCATGCACACGAAGGTGAGTCAGGAGCAGGAGTCCAGATGACTGGGGAGAGGAGGAGATTCCGGCTGCACCAATGCAGCCCCATGGGGACTGCCCTGCAGCACCATGGGGACAGCCCTGCAGCACCATGGGGACAGCCCTGCAGCGCCGGGGACGCTGGCCTGTGTGGCTCTGAGCTCATGGAAGGCACCCAGTGCCTCTTTCCCTGTTCCTGGGGGCAGCCCCCAGCCCTGCAAACCCGGCTCCAAGGGCTGGAGGGCGGCTGCTGTGAGCAGCGGGTAGGAAACACCAGCAAGGAGGCACGGAGCCTCCTGCTTCTTCCACTGCCACTGGAGAGGAAGAAGAGGGACCTCGCAGAGTTCACACCCCAGTTCCTGATGGGGACAGGGAATGGAATGGCAAAATGACATTAATTCCAAATGCAACAGCTACGCTCTCCTGGGACCTCCCAAGCAGTGGCTCTGCTCCTGGAGCCATCCCTTCGCAGGGGACAAGCGTCACCCTCGAGGCTACGTGCTGCACATTGGTCCCAGCTCCCCCTCGAGCATTTCTGGCTCCCCTGCGGTGAGCCTGATGACAAACTGCCCCAGCACCAAGAACTCAGCACCGGGATATTTATAGAGGGCTTGTGTGAGCTGCAGCCACCGCCCCCACGGGCTGCTGGCTAGGCGACAGTGCTACCAAGAAGCCAGGCTGAAACCATGTGTGTTCACCGACCGCGTTTGTGGTACCCTCCGCAGGGCTCCGGCAGCAGCTGGAGACTCAGCTCAGCTGTCCTGCTCCAGCAGCATGAGCAGAAGCAGCTTTGCCAGCACCGAGAGGGACAGGAGCGGCAGCGGAGCGAGCAGGGCACACGCCGGCCAGGCGCTGGTCGCTCTCCCTGTGCTCACGCAGCCGGGGTTTGCACCCGAGCGGCACCTCTGCCTTCGCATCTGCTGCACGAGGTGCTTTCCAGAAGCCGCCAGTCTGGGTCCAGGCTCAGCCTGCATGCCCTAGGGAGCATTGGTGGCACAGGGGGACCAGGGACCTGGCTCCACTGATGGCCCTGACGGAGCCAGCCCGATGGCCGCCACGTGCATGCATGCGTGTCTCCCGGCTGAAACGCAGCCGCTAGTGACTCCAGCCACCCTGGCAGGGGAGAAATATGTTTGCAAACAAGAAGTGAAACTGCTCTGCTCGGCTGCGTCGCTCATCGTCTTCACTGTGTCAGAGCCAGCTGTGAAGGAGGGTTTTAAAGGGCGCGCAGCTGGACAGGAGCAGAGAGAGACTGCAGACATGCCAGGCAGGGAGGGCAATGCCATGCCAGCCACGGGCAAGCACCAAGAGCTGGGTGCGCTGCCGCTACGATCAGTCCGTAGCTGGAGGCTCTCTGGCTCCATTTCCCTTTTTCCCCTCAGCTCTCTTCTCTGCTTCGCCCTTTCCCCTCCTCCTCTCAGCCTGCTTTCTCTTTTCTTCCCTCCTGCAGAGCTTTATTTTCCTTTCTCTCACCATTTGCCACCTTGCAACTGAAAACACTCTGTACTTCCCCATTACAAACAAGTTCCCCAGCACCTTCCTGCCCTTGCAGAAAGGCAGTTGCAACACGAGCCCCGTCAAATGCGAGGCTTTTGCAAGACCAATTCCTGTCACTCACGCGCCAAAACTCCGGCAAACCTGGGGAGCTTTGCCCTCTCTGTCAGTGCTAAAAACATGGTGCCAGACACGGGGCTTGAGAAGGGCTCTGCTCGCCCCGTCCTCCCTCCCCAGCCCCAGCGTGGGTCCCTGAGGGGGCTCTGCACAGACCCTCAGCTCCCTCCGCCGGAGCAAGCAGGAGGAAGGCCGGGTCCAGCCTTCCAGCTCCTCACATGGAGTTTGCCCTGAAGACAGTCCCAGGTTTGCCCCTGGAGAATCTGAACCCCCCCTGGGGACCCTCAGTGGCTTCCTCTGATGAAGAGGAAGGAAGGAGGGGACACTGTGCAACCCAAGTTGTCCCCCTTGCCCGTCCCCTCCTGCCACCACCAGCTCCAGGGCTGGGGGTAGCAAAGGTGAATGAAAAGCCCCCACAACCGACACGAGTGGAGCCAGAATCCGGCCCCGAGATGCCGTGACCCGCACGAAGCGATCACTTGTGCCTCGTGAGCCTCCGGCCCAGCCAGCTCAGCAGGCGCTGCCCAACTTCTCCCTGCTCCTGCTGAGGCCGGCAGTTCCCACCAGCCGCTGGGCTCGGGGCGAGGAGGATGTGGTGGCAGCACTGCACTCACCGCGGCCTCGTGAGCCCCGCCGCCCCTCCTCTGCCAAGCCAGGCAAGCCATGGGAGCTGCCGGAGCCGGGCCAAGCCCAATGGTGGCCACGCTGGCCTTGGTAAGCCAGCTTGCAGCCCAAGGAACCCCAACAGCAGGATGAGCCCCAGAAGACCCTGCCTGGAGGAGCCGTGGCCCCATGGGAGTGATTCACAGCAGGAACCCAACTGGCCCATCACGGGACAGTGATGGAGCGACAAGGCAGATCTGCAGAGGGACGATAAGGGGGACCGCCCGCTTATCAAAGGATGCCGCCCGCAGCTGTGGGTCGAGCCCTGGGCCTGCTTCATCCAGACACATCCAACCTGGCAGCCCTGCCGCCACCGCACAGTGCTTTCCTCCGCAGAGGAACTGGCGTGTCGCCCTTGCTCCCCGGGGCGACAGCTCCATCTGCCGACACGTGGCCCTGCACGGAGCTGGTGCAGGGGAGGAGAGCCCCAGCTCCAAGCCAGGGCTGGCCCCAAAGGGGTCCTCTCTCTGTGGGGAGACACCCAGCTTTGGGGGGTCCGTGCACCCCTGCAAGCAGCTCCCCTCCTTCAGCAGGGCTTTTCCAGGATGGGAGGAGGAAGCCGTGCCGGATGGTGGCACCGTGCTGCATGATGGCACCGTGCTTGGTGGTGGCATGTTCAGCCAGGGCATCGCCATACCTCCCTGCCCTTCCACCCAGGGATGTGCTGTGGCCAACACCTCCTCAGAGGGGGCAAATGAAGACAGGCTGAGAGAGCTGGGGTTGTTCAGCCTGGAGAAGAGACGGCTTCTAAGCGGCTTTCTAGTATCCAGCTGCTCACCTCCCTGACCCGATCCCGGATCATCCCTGACCCGGCCTTGATGGTTCAGGGACACGTTACACATGATCTCTCTGCTCGCAGTCCCTGCTACACACAGCAACGTGTACCCATCACCATCGGGGCGTGCAGGCTCAGAGCTCAGCCCAGGGCACAGGCACCGTGCCACAAAAAAAAAAACCAACCAAACAGACAAGCCAAAAAAGACTAAATAAAGGAAGCAGCAGGAGAGCTGCCAAGGAGTGACTGCTGAGCTCCCGTTATTCCCTGTCACCAGCGATAACAGATCACTTCTTAGAGAGAGGGGAACCCCAGGATCTCCAAAAGTCCCTTTCATAGGGAATCTTGCAGCCAAACAACTGCTGGAAGCTTCTTTTCCAGGTCTCTGAAACCAGCCAGCGAGGGGATGGGCTCGGTGAATTGCCGGAAGGGGATGATAAACAGCTGTGATGGAGCACAAGCCTCAGCAAGGCGCTGTGTAACCGTGCGAGCAGACCCCACGCTCAGCACCCACCCTGCCCTGCACAAAGGCCCTTCCGAGAGACGTGCTCCAAGCCCTCCCCAGCTTCCCAGCCCTGGGATAAGGGCACACACCTCCGACAGTTCCCCCTGAAGGGCTCTGCTTTGCAAAGCGATCACCTTCCTAGGGCAACACGGTCCAGGGAGCCTGGGGACCCTTCCCCATACAGTACTGGGGACTGTGAGGGTTGGACTGGGCAAGACGCATCCCTGAGGAGCAAAGGAGAGAGAGGTCCAGGGAGCCCAGAGACCCAGGCAAAGCTGAGCGTACAGGAGGCACACAGACGCATAAGCAGCTTTCGCATGCGCAGTTTCAAAGCTGAACATCCTGCCCCGTCTGCTTGCAGCTGTGCCGGTGCCCCCGGTCCAGCACCCACACCACGAACCAGCACAGAACCAAAGCTGCATCTAGGGGATGGAGCCAGGAGCCCCTGGCGGGACCCTCTGCCTGACCCACTACCCAACCAGCGGGTCCCTGAACCCCCCCGGCCCCCTCACAGAGAACAAGACCCACAGCCAAGCTGCTCAGTGCGGTGATTCCTGGGGGAAAGGGATAACACAACACCCGCTGCATTTCCAGTTTGCCAGACCAGCATGTTCCCGGTTCCCCAGCTCAGAGAAGCCAATTTCAGCTCAGAAATAGGCATCCTCAGGCAAGGAGAAGGGGCCAGCAAACCCAACCCCACAGGGACACTAATGGGGCGGTTTTCAAATGTCAGCTCTAAGTGAAAACCAGAAATTAAAAGATTCCTCCCCACTTCGTTTTGCTAAACCATGAATTTTGGTGACCACATTTCCCAGTTTCACCTGGTGGTGTTAACTCCTTTAGCACCCAGTCACGGTTATTTCACAAGCGAGCGACAGCTGAAGCCCTCCACCGCCAACCGAGCGCCCCCTCCCCAGCACCGCACAGAGAAAAGAAAGGAAAGTTTCTGTACCTCGGGACTTACTGTGTGTTTCTTAGTCATTCTCCAGAGGATGCACGTCAGGAGCATGTGGCCCAGAGCCGACGTGATAAAGACGATGAAGGCATTTTCGTGGATTGCTGAATCAACAAGACAACAGGTTTCCTGTTAAATCTGAGCCAAGAGCAGAAGGGGGACACGGGGCAGGCTTTGGGAGGGTGATGGACTGCTTTCTGCGGGATGCTGTCCTGCTGGGAGTCCCAGCACCCAGGAGGTACTGTGTCCCAGCATGAGGAGCAGTCCAGAGACCAGGGTCTTTGCAGGAGACAGGCACAGCATAGCTCCACACCCCCTGCACCCATGCAGAGAAGGTAAAGGAGGATTTAATGACAAAGCTGCTCATGTGTGCCTCAGACCCCTGTAAGTCCGGGGCTGGAGAGGGATGCAAGTTGCTGGAAGACTTATCCCAAAGGTGCCAGGAGGCTGTTTATGTGCTCTGGCACCTGGTCCGAGAGTCTCCATTGCTTCGCACGGCTGTAAAACCTCAGGCACCCTCGAGAGCAGCTCAGCATCACCACTAGTGTTCTAGGGATGGGGAAACTGAGGCACAGAGGGTGGTTTGCAGAGAGAGCCAGTCCAAGATCTACAAAGGGCCATCTTCTGGCCTCCTGCACTATTTACCTGCCAATTAACAGTTGTCATCAGCCTCATCACCAGCCCCAAGGCCGTCTCGTGTGTCACTGAACTAGCACAGATTTAGGGTCCGGCTGGAAATGCAGCTGCAGCAGCACTAAGCCAGAGCAGCTCATGAAACCCCGAAGCCACACACAAAGCCCATGCAGCTTCAGGTGAGTTATTTTCACACGAGTGCTTGTATTTAAAAGAGTTTCCCAGCCTCTTCTCCAGGAACTGAACCACAGGCTGAATTGCCAACCACCCAAACATAAGAAATTATCTTCCCTGCTTCCCATCTCCATTCCAGGGGAAGGGAAACCATGTGAGGAGCGATGGTAAAGGCAGCTGTTAGAGGTGAAGACGCGAGCCATGTCCTGCAGAACGGCCTGAGCCCATTCTCGTCTCAGCACGGCAGCTAAGGTCTAACACTTTCCCCGCAAACCTGAGATTAGTCTGTAATAAGGATCTGAGAAAACTGGGTTAGCCTCAACTCTCAGTGCGGCTTTTGCCCAGCCGCTCTGACAGACTTCAGTCTCCTCCTCACAAAGCTCTGCACAAGCCGGGCAGAGCCATCGGCTGCGAAATGAGGCGCAGGCAGAGCCATTCGAGTGACAACACACTTTGAGGAATCCAAACCCCAAAAGAGCCCTGAATTTCTGAGCCCTGATGCATGAGAGAAGCCCCATGGTCAGTCTGCAGTCCCCTGCCATGGCGGGGGCAGCTGGGGACAGTGGCAGAGGCAGGTGGGGGGGCAACGGGATGCCTCGCTGTGGGGAACAGGGACTGCTGGCGGGAGACAAGGAAGGTGAGCTGGACAGGAGCATCCCCTGGACCACAGACCTCCATCAGCTGGAGGTTCATGTTTGAGCGATACAGAACTTCTGTTCTAATACTTGGAAAAACCTCACTTTTAGAAGACTCTAGTGTCTGAATTTGGGAAAATAGTTCCTTTATAGCCAGCTAGGCTATGTGGGATTCAAGGTCTTGGCATTTTCGAGCCTTGCCAGGTGTGAGGATGAGGAGCAAGACCCGGGCACTTGACCCAAGCTGCCAACAAGATTATTTCATACCACAAACAGCACATTCAATATAAATTAGGAAGTTTGCTGTGGAGTCTCTCTCTCCCTTGATGGTGGTGGTCCAGAGAACTCCTTGCCGCGGTGCTGGAGCCCTGAGCCCTTCCCTTCCTCCCAAAGCCGCAGCGCTCGCAGTGTCCCACATTTGCTGTCCCCTGCTGGGAGTGCACGGCTTCCTGCTGATAATTGGCTGAGTATAATCCTCGTGTATCTTATATGGGGATCAATACCGGTTCTTTAGTATTATTGTTAATTATTTAGTCTTATCCTATTAAATCTATTTATATTTCAAGCCTCCTGTTTCCTTGTTTTCCTTGATTCCCCCTCCTCGGTGGGGAGGAGTCATCAGGTGACAGAATAATTGTCTAAAGGTCAATAAATTGTGGTGGGTTTCTCAAACCATAACACCATCCCGGATCGCTGGACTCCACTACGGATCCCCACCCTCACCCTAAAGGCTGAGGAGGCCCTTGGACTCTGCTCAGGACACCACAGCTCTGAAGCCACCAGGAGTACTGGTGAAGTAGAAGCCAGCGGGCACCCAAATGGTGGGAAGCTTCATCGCACCGACAGCCGATGTGCCGGTGACAGGTCCCGGCATAGACAGCTCTGGGCACAGCTCCCGAGCGATGGGCAGGTGAGCAGAAGGGCAATAACCACTGCACTGTGAGAGACAGAAGCATCTGCGAGTGGGAAAACAAGTAGCACGCGCAGAGCGCTGTCGGCTGCTGAGGCTCCTGAACTCGTGGGCCAGTTTTCCCAGACAGTCTGTCGCTTTGGGATGCAAGACGCGATGTCTCCAAACACCCGCTGTGACAGGGAATCCTGACAGCACCTGCACTGCTCTGTGCTTCAGCGGAACACCCTGCTCCGATGGCGGCGGCGGCGGCTTGGGGGGAGCCTCAGAAATCATCCTCCTGGTCCTCTGCAGTGGGGCTGGACCCCTCAGCCCCACAGGCACCTTCCCAGCCTTCCTGGAGGGCTCCAATGGCTACAGCCCATTTCCAGTTCATTGCTCTAAGCAGTTGCAAGGCTTCCCTGAGCAATCTGATCTAATTGAAGATGTCCCTGCTTACTGCAGGGAGGTGGGACTACATGACCTTTAAAGGTCCCTTCCAACCCAACACATTCTATGATTCCTGATCCCCACCTTTCGAGAGCTGGTTTTCCTCACCCATTGCAAGTAGGAAGATACTCTCAGTACAACAACACAGAATCATTGAATCATTTAGGTTGGAAAAGACCTTCAAGATCATCAAGTCCAATGGCTCATCAAGTCCAACGGTTAACCCAGCACTGCCAAGTCCACCACTAACCCATGTCCCTCAGCACCATGTCTGCCCAGCTTTTAAATCCTTCCAGGGATGGCGACTCCACCACTGCCCTGGGCAGCCTCTTCCAATGCTTGACAACCCTTTCCATGAGAAAATTGTTCCTAATATGCATCCTAAATGTCCCTTGGCGCAACTTGAGGCCCCTCTTCTCCTATCGCCTGTTCCTTGGGAGAAGGGACTGAACCCCCACCACTACAACCTCCTTTCAGGGAGTCGCAGAGAGCGATAAGGTTTCCTCATCCTCCTTTTCTCCAGGCTAAAATCAGGTGCATTCCCACCTCCTCATCTCACCTCCCCAGCTGCAAGGAGATAAACCCTCTTCTGTCAGGCTCCCCTCACCGGCACTGCTCCAAACCTTCTCAGAGATCTGGCCTGGCATCCCTCTTTGCGAGACTTTGTGACTACATCCTCCGGTGTGGTCCCACAGCCAGACACAATAGCCACTATCGTCACCCTCAAACTTGTGTGCAGGGACAGCCGACACACGACTCTCCCGCTGACAAGTCCCAGAACCGGGTCTGTTTCTGCTGCAACAGCACCACCTTGCTGGCTCGTGGATTTGCGTCCTCTCAAGTCAACCCTCGGTGCCTCCTCCAGATCTCAGGATTAAACAGCAGCTGGATGTCCTCGCTGGCACATAAATTCATTTCAGATGAGACTGTGTGAGAGAAGGGCATTTCCTAGCCTATCATGACTGTATTTTCCACACACTGATTCAACCTGAAAAATTCTGATTTTGTTTTCAGGTCAACGCGGGAAATTTTATCCACACAATTTTGTGGGAGGGAATTTATAACGCAGCTGGAAGAGAGTGTGGGCTGGAAGCCAGCTCAGGGCCAAAGCCAGAGCTCAGCAGTGGAGACAGAGCAGATAGCAGGGATGAGCACTAACCTGCCCTCGCTCAGCTGCGGTGACACGCGTTCAGCGTGGCCTCGGCACACAAGTGGGAACCAAGCACTAAACTCTCATCCTAGGCTCGATACAAAAATTCAGTCTATGATTTCAGCCAATTATCAGCAACCAAAAACTTTGAGAACACGGCTATTTGCACATTCTGGACATAACTTTGCTCTATAAATACTAATTTTAATAGAACTTTTTTTTTTTTTTTTAATTTATCTACTGTTTTTTCCCCTCCAAACTGACTCCTTCCAGAACACTGGCGCAAAGCGGAGCTCTGCAAAGCCTGAGCAGCTGCAAATAAGCCTGCCGGCACACTGGCGAGCACAGAGCACAGGAGGAGACACCTACCATAGTTTTCAGACGAGGACACATATGTCAGAATAAGGAGGGCGAAGTTTTCCAGCAGGTTGAGCAGCAGGTTGAAGTGGCACAAGCGCAGGTAGCGCGGGTGCGAGCAGTGGCAGCTCTGGTAGTGGTTCCAGTAGGCGACCGCCACCAGGAAGCGGGGAGCCGAGTGGAGGCCGATGCAGAGGCGCCAGACGTAGCGCTGGGGGGTCTCGCCTCCGATAGCGGCGCTGATGGAGGGGAGGTAGTTAGGGACCTGCAAGAAAGACAGGCTTATGGGGAGACTGTCCTATCATCATATTTATAGCTCTCCAAGACTCTAAAACTGTTTTGTTTTTTTCCTAAATAAGATTATTCCTGTTTCAAAAGCCAGGGAACGTAACACAGCAACAACCCTGGTTCATCCCCCAGGACCACGCAGCCCCCAGCCCTGCTGGGACAGTCCCCGGGTGCGGGGGTGCCCTGCTCAGGGTCCTGCTTGGGTTTCTTTGCTTTATACTTTATTTAGTGGTGGTCCCCCATGTGTTCTTTACCTCCAGGTTTGGGGAGAGAGGAGGGGAGGGTGCACAGTTTTGTCAGACCAACTCTAATGGAAAGAGCCGATAGCAACAGCAGGCAAAGACAATGTTCAGGGAGGAACATAAAAGCAGGAAAACCATCAATACAGCCCCAGAATAAACTCCCGACCTCCAGAGTTTCACCATTTGGTGATTTCCCGAGCCAGCTGCGTCACTATACAGCAGGTAATCCACTCTTCCATGATCCTGCTCAGTCTCCCCTGGACAGAACTGTGCATCCCCAGTATCCTGCAGAGAAGCTTTCCCCAGATCGGCTCTTCTCTGTGTGAGGAACCAGCTCCTTTGTGGTTGCCTTGAACCTGCCACCTCCATACGACATCCCCTACTCCTCATGCTGGCAGAGGATGCAGTGGATCCCTTGCCTGCCCTTGCCAGGCCAGCCATGGACCTCAGAGGTCTCTGTCTCGCCTCTCCCTGCTCTCAGTCCATCGTCTCTTCCCGTGCACAGCCAAAGTGCCCTCCCTTCATCACCCCAGGAACAGGAGATGCCTGACACCTCTGAGCATCCTCGCTGCCTGTGCCATACACCCGAGTCATGAGGAGGGGACACCCTGTGTGTGCACATACCTTATTTCTCCAAATCGAACTGTCCTGGCATTTCATTGCTCCATCATCCCCTCAGCAGCCTGTGTCACCCTCCCTGCTCCCTCCAGGACCTCAGCATCGCCATTGGTCTGTGTCACCCTGCTGTGTATGGGCATGAGGAACAACACAGATCCCCAAAAAACCCTGGGGTCATCTCCTGCTGCTGTGAGAATGGCCACCTACTCCTGTCCTCTGTTCCCAGCCTGTAACCGGATGCTTCACAGAATCACAGAATGGTAGGATTGGAAGGGACCTCTGGAGACCACCCAGTCCAAGCCCCTGCCAGAGCAGGGTCACCCAGAGCAGGTTGCACAGGAACGTGTCCAGGTGGGTTTGGAATGTCTCGAGAGATGGAGACTCCACCACCTCTCTGGGCAGCCTGTGCCAGGGCTCTGACACCCTCACAGGAAAGAAGTTCCTTCTCATGTTTGGGTAGAACTTCCTATGCTCAAGTTTGGGCCTGTTACCTCTTGCCCTGTTGCTGGGCACCACTGAGAAGAGCCTGGCCCCATCCTCCTGACACCCACCCTCTAAGTATTTCTAAGCATTGATAAGATCCCCCCTCAGTCATCTTTTTTCCAGACTAAAAAGACCCAAATCCCTCAGCCTTTCTTCATAAGAGAGGTGTTCCAGTTCCTAGTCATCCACACTTATGTGTGCTTATCCACACTTGTGCCATGGCTGCTTGAAAGCCCTGGGGAGGAACCTCATCTGGTCCCTTTTGGAAATCCAGGCGGTCCCCCTCAACCCAAGCTCCCCAGGCATGTGCTTGTGACTCCTCTGAAGAACTCCACCAGATCTGAGGGGCAGCAATTCCTTTTATAAAAGCTGGCCTAACTCTTCCACAAGTCAATATACTTATCTGTAGCCTCACCAGATTTATTCCTTACCATAATCATCATCAATGTGTTTGGTACAGACACCAGCCTGGCCAGTCTGTATTTCCCTATGTCCCTTTTGAAAAGCCAATGCCTCGTCTGCCAATCTTGAGGCATCACAAGTACAATAAAATCACAGAACCACAGAATGGTTCTAGGTTGGAAGGGATCTTTCAGATCATCGAGCCCAACCATCAACCCAACACTCACAAACCCACCACTGCCCCATGTCCCTCAGCACCACGTCTGCCCAGCTTTTAAATCCCTCCAGGGACGGTGACTCCACCACTGCCCTGGGCAGCCTCTTCCAATGCTTGACAACCCTTTCAGCGTAAAAAGTTTTCACAATATCCATCCTGGTGCAACGTGAGGCTGTTTCCTCTTGTCCCGTCGCTTGTTCCTTGGGAGAAGAGACCGACCCCCCCTGGCTACACCCTCCTTTCAGGGAGCTGTAGAGAGCGAGAAGGTCTCCCCTCAGCCTCCTTTTCTCCAGGCTGAACACCCCCAGCTCCCTCAGCCGCTCCTCACAGGACTTGTGCTCCAGACCCCTCACCAGCTCCGTTGCCCTTCTCTGGAAACACTCTAGCACCTCAATAAAGCAGCTTGTTCAAGAGCCCGTAACACATCTGGTGGGAAAGCCCAGGAGAAGAGAGGAGCCCTGCCACCCCGCTGGCTGCCCCAGCCGAGCAGCCGCCACCTTGGAGGACTTTGCATTTTGCTGTGAGAGTCGCTTACCCCACAGTGGGTCGCTGTCGTCTCCTGGAAGTGGAACAGCAGAGACCAGATCACACAGAAAAGGAATCCAAAGAGTGGGCAAAACACAGTCCCAACAGCCAGAGTGGTAAAACGGAGCCGGAAGAGAATACCATCTCGATCCAGGGGCAGTGGTACCTGTAACATCTTGATGGACCTGAAAACAAAAAGCAAAGGTTTGATGGGGATTGTCTGTCCTCCTGCAAGGTCCAGCCCCAAACAGCCCTGGGCAGGGATGCACACACACAGCTGGCAGAGGAACCTGGGCAGAGGCGGCCTCTCACACCCGTGTTTAATGGCCACGCAGCCCTAGGGTGGGCACCAAGGACAGGCAGCCGAAAGCACAGTCCTGGAGACACAGGAAGCCCGAGACTTGTGTTAACAGCAAGTGGGGTCCGAGCAGCAGGGAGGAGCAGGCAGTGGGACGTGCGGGCAGTGGGATGGCCGTGCTGTGCTGCAGACCGCGAGACCGATGGGGCTGGAAAGGCACGTGAGCTCTTTTCGGCCGGGCTACGTCCATCCAGACCGTTCCCGGGCTGCGCTCAGAGCCGCCGCACAGAACAGCGCTGACGCAGCCAGAGCGCTGCATGCTGCCTGCTGCATCTCCTCCAGCGCATTCCCAACCACCCCCGGCACCATCCTCACTCCGCTGCCACCAGCACCATCCCAGACGAACGCTCAGCACCTTTATGGGCAAGACTCCGGCTGCAGGTTCGGGAGCTTGCAGGCCCCACACCTTGCACAACAATGCAGCCGTTGCTTATCAGGTTGGGCAAGCCAGGACAAGTGGTTCATCAAGCCTGGCAGCCCGTCTCCGGCTCAGGGCTCTCCACCAGCTCTGTCCCGACACTCGCTGGCTGCCCTCTGGCCCTCAGCCACGGCTCTTCATCCTTTAACCTTCCCACACGCCCTTGGCTGCAGCCCAACTGCCCTCAGACCAGCAGGGTCAAAGCCACATTAAATCTGTCCCAACCATCGCAAGCGTCTTCCTTTGGGCTCTCCTCCTGTCACTCCTGGCTCCTACATCTCCTGTCCCAGCAGGCTCCCCCCACTTGGGGACAAAGGCCACCGAGCAGCCCAAAGGAGGGGCTGCGACGTTCTGCTCCAAGTGAGCAGTTCAGGAGTCCCTGCCTCACCTCACACACCATTCTGGCTCCAGCACAAATCCGATTGACAGACAATCCCGCAGAAGCCAGTTACCAGTGAGGGCAGCAGTCTGGGCAGCTGCCCCAGGGCGGCGTGGCCACCCCCCCTTGTCTAGCACCATAAGCCCCCCCTCGGCGCAGGGACGGTCCCCGGCAGCACTGTGGCACCTCAGCACCAAAAGGGATATGGAAAATGCAGCTCAGCCCCCTCGCCTGGGCTGCACTGCTGCTTTACGGGCTGCTGCAGGGGGGGATTTATTTGCAGGATGAAAGCAAAGCAAAAGGGCAGCTCTACCCTGGTTCTGCCAGTGCCCTTTGGGGCTGGGACTGCAGCACGCCGGGCTGAGGAGCAGGGAGACCGGGATCCCCCAGCCAGTTCAGGCTGGCATCCCTGGGATGTGCCCCCAGCAGAGCCCCCAGCCCCGAGGGGACGCCCCTGAAGGGCAGGGCAGGGCTGTCAGAGCTGCCCAAAGAGCAAGGCCTGGGCTGGGAAGGGACACAGGGCACTCTGGAGGGGGGGCTCAGCTGCAGGGACACGCCGCACACTGGATCACGGGGACACCTGGGGCATGGGGACATCCATGGGGGACAGCCTCACAGCGAGGGGGACACAGTGTCCCCGCCATCCCCAAAAAGGGGATGACCCTTCTCACAAGGGTCTTGCCCAAAGGAGGCAAATAAAAAAAGCAAATCTGAACACATGCCGAACAGCCCCAAGCCTGCCCTGCTCCAGAGGGCCCACCACCCCCCAGAGAACCCCCCTAGACACCACACACGCCCCCAGGGATCTCACAGTGCTGTGACCCCCCTGGGTACCCACATCCCGCAGAGGCCCCCCCAGGTCCCCCCCACCCCCCTCCATAACATCACCCCTCCCCTCCGAGACCTCACAGTTCGTGACACCCCCCCCGGGTATCTCCATGCCCGGAGACCCCCCTCCCCGGGGCGCCCCCCCCCCCGACACCCCCAGGACCTCACAGTCCCGTGTGTCCCCCCCCCCCCGCAGAAATCCCACTTCTCCCCAACCACCACCCCCCCCAGCGCCGCACCGCTCAGGCCCCTCCGCGCTGCTCCATGCCCCAGCCCGGCACCACTGCCACGCCTCCTCCTCCCCTTCCTCCTCCTTCCCCTCCTACTGCCGCCCGCCCCTTCCTGCCGCCGCAGCCAGGCCTCCCCCCGCTCTCCCGCCCAGGCCTTGCTGCTCCACAGCCGCCTGTAGGCCCAGTCCCCTCAGAGGCTCCCCCTGCCGCCCAAACCACCTCAGCGCCCAGCGTCCCGTCACGGCCCCTTTAAGGCTCTCGGCCCCACCCTCTTGCGTCGCAGTACGCACCGCGCCCCAGCGTTCTCGGATTGGGCCAGCGGGGAGAAATCTCACCCTCAACGCCCCGGATGTCGGGTGGGGCTGAGGTGCGTCGTTCTGGATCCTTCCGCAGCGCTGTCTCCGCCCCCTCCCTCGCGTCAGTCCAATCGGCGCTCAAGGCGCGGCGGACGCAATCCGCCGCTTCACCCAATCAGCGAGAAGCGCCCTCCGTTCCCCTGAAGGGGCGGGGGGAGGGGGGGAATCTGCCTCGCTTTCAAAGGGCGGCAGCCAATGGGTGACGGGCGCGCGGGGGCGGGGCTAGCCAATGGGGGCGGGCGGCGGTGGCAGCGGTGCGCGGGGGCGGCTGGGAGGCGCGCGGAGCGGCCTGTGACGCAGCTTCCCTCCCCCTGTGAGGCGGCGGCTTCGGCGCGGCGAGTCCCGGCCAGGCCCGGGCCGGGGCCTGGTGAGTGCGGGGGTTGCCGAAGCTCCCCTTCCTTCCTTCCTTCCTCCTTCCGTCCTTCCTTCCCTCTCTCCGTGCCCGCCGGGGTGGCCGCTGGGCCGCCTTCGGGGCCTTTGTTCAGTAGCGCCGCACCGGGCCGGCCTGGCGCCGTGTGGCCGGCGGGGCGGGGGGGCGGCGGCCCGTTCTGAGAGGCGCGGAGGGGGTGTTCCCGCCCCCCGCTCCGCCTCACCTTTCCTGCGGGGGTCCCTGAAGGAGCATGGGGAGTTGGTTCCTCCCCGCCCCACCCCATGTTTTGGGGCTGTTTCGGTTTCCCGTCCCGGGTTGTGGCGGAGGTGCGGGGGTGTTTGCTGGGGGGGCCGGGCTGGGCTCATGGCGGCGGGAGAGCTGGTAACGCCGGGGGGCTGTGCGGGGGTACGAGGCGGGGGGGGAGGCACATGGGAATGGTGTGGTGTTTCCTGGGGACGGCGGCGTGTTGTTGGGCGGGATCCGGGATAACGGTGGGTCTGTCTCCGGGGTCTCGGCTGCGGGGGGTGTCCGGGATGCAAGCGCTCGTCTGCTATCGGGAGCGTTATTTAAAGTTATGTTAATGGATTAATTGCGTTTCTTTGGATGTGGCTGGAGGTTTGTGTGATGTTCCTGTAAAACTAATCAGAGCTCTTCAGGAGAGAGGTGTTGGTTCCCTCTCAGCGGGGGATGGTGTCTGGCAAGTGGGAGAGCACTGTTATATAGAAAAGCCCTACCTTTCATTAATTCTGCTCCGGTTCTTAAATTTTTGGTTGCTGCTGGTGTTCTGCAGTTAGGGGCTCTTGAGTGTGTTTTCATGGGACAGCACGTTTGATTAACACAATGCTTGACACGTGCAGTCGTGAGCCCGTTGTCTGTGTGTGGCGTCCCCCCTACTAGTGGCCTGGGTTAAAGGGGCTCTGATGCATCCACAGCACCAGTGACCACGTAAAGCCCGAGTTCTGCTTTGGCTGAACCTGAGCTGCTGAGGGTCAGTGGGTAAGGGGGGGGGGGGGGGGGGGGGGGGGGGAGATGTGTCAAGGAAAATGAAGCTTAAACGTTGTGGGAGGATGAAATCTTTCAATAACTTGTTTGTGTTTTAGAAAATTGTGCTTCAGATTTTTTCTGAAATAGAATTTGGCGTTTAACAGTTCTGAGTATACTGGCGTTGAAAAAGCAGTGGCATAAATAAGGAGAACAGTGAAGGAAGAGGGGTTTTATGAGTTGCGAATAAGGTTGAGAGTAACAAGATTGATCAACAAGTGAAAACTGCGTGGCCCCGTTGTATCTGGCCTTCAGTGAGACTTGCTTAGGGGCAAAGCAAGATGAGTGAAAACAGCCCATAGAAATAGAGAATGGAGCTGAAGTGGCTGCGTAGCGTTCAAGGAGTGCGCTCGCATTGGGTGTCAGGGTTAAATTTGTCTTACGAATGTTAAAAGAAAAAAGGATTTTTTTTAAGGCATCCTGGTAAGTGATGTAGCATAAGGGAGAACAAATCGTGGATTATTGGGCAGTGGGTGTGGGTGATGGATGTTCTTGGAGGCCATGTATAGTCATGCTATGGCACGAAATCCAACAAAGGTTGGTTTTTGAGGAAGCGAGCAGGAGGTGGCTCTGTGGTTTGTCCTGCTATCCAAGGACAGGTGCTACTGGAAAACAAAAAGCAGCCTTGTCACCGCAAAGCCGCGGTGTTTGTGGAGGAGTTGGAGAGGGCGTGGGGGTTTGGGAGCAGGCCCTTGGGGGGAGAGGGATTGGGAGGGGGATGTGTTGTGGGATGCAGCGTTACCCTGCACCCCACAGGAGTTGTCTGTTGGGTGGCTGGCAGCGCTTTCTGCCAGGAGGCAGCTCTAGGCTTAGGGTGGTCTGATAGTTTGTCAGATCAGGTTTTTCTTTCTTATACCAGAATCGTTTTATTTAAAGTAACTCTCAATGTGCGTAAGGAGGTCCATAAGGACTTGCATGTGTGAGTGGGAAGACTCTTAACACCACAAAATTGTGACGTGCTGCTGGTTTGAATAGTTGAAGATTACCCAAAACATCTGTTTAGTTACTCTTTAATGTCGATGTTGGATACTGATTTGCTCTTGACTGTTTTAATAGCGCTGGGATGGCTGTAGAGGTGTGGTGGGTAGCTACAGCTGCTGAAAAATCTAGATTTGGCTATTCCCAGAAGGTGGTATGAGTTTTTGGGAAAACAAACCCTTCTGGTTTCATGGATGGGCAGATAGATTTAGTGACTTCACCCTGAAGTGCTGGGCCGTACCCTGAGTGCTGTGGGGTACGTGCTTCCTTTTGGTTAGGAGGATATAAAAGGGTTGGAATTCAGGAGCTACAGGGAAGCTGTCAAACCTGGGCAGAAGTGAAGGTGCGGGGTTTGAGTTTAACTGAAATTGTTGGTGACCAAATGGAGAATGCTTGATAGGAGTTTATTGCTATCCTGGATGCTGAGCCTCCTGGAAAACATAAACAGAGTTTAAAAATGACGAAATGTTAGAAGTTAGTGTGTCATTATATAAAACAGTGTTATCCTGCTGTGATAGTAAGTAGTGCTTTGTAAATATTCTTGGTATGGGCCATGTCTTAAGTTTTCTAAACTTACTAGTTCTGCGCTGCTGCTGCTTAGCTAATACTGCCAGCAGTGAATTTTTTTCTGGGTAATATTGGCATTTTCGATGGGGGAGCTAACACCTTTCAGCCCCAATACAGAAAAAGACTGCACACTTCTCTGGCTGGAGTATGGCGAAGGATCTAATGTGATTTTATTTTAGCTTGGTTGGGTTTGTTGAAAAAAGCTGTAACGTGTTTGCACTTGGAGAAGAGATCGGAGTGAGGTAGCATTGCTAAATGTATCTGTAAATAAAATGGTGAGTGTTGTAAAGGCAAATTGGGCCTCTGCCTAAATGGCGTAAAACTTCACTGAACGATGATTTAAAACCAACAACTTTTAGAAAGTTAAGAAAATCCCGGTGCAGCCCCGTGAGCAGTAAATGGGAAGCAGATGGGAGGTGTATTCCTGTAATTCTTATGCAATGCATTTCCACTTTGTATCTTGTTTGAGGTAGCTGGCAAATAAGATTTAATGGAAAATCAGTTGTGGAAAATCCTGGGAGCATGGCAGAAGCAGCCATAGCACAGTGCAGGTCCCTGCACGTGTTCCTAGAGCAGCATTTGGTGGGGTGGTCTTTCAGGTGTTGATAAGGCTGAGCAAAAATGAGTTTGTGTTGCTTGATGTGGGTCAAACGTAGTAGAAATAGCTGTGAGAAATGCTGCTAGTGTTAGATACTCTAGAGGGGTTTGTTGAGAACACATGGGTCAGGGCAGTAGTTTCACTTATTAGTTTTTTTAGTCTGCAAGATGTACAGAAAATCTAGCCATGATTAAGGGTGGAAGGCGGCTTGCTTGTGATATCACGAAAGTATTAGTGTTCATGTCCTTTTCTGGGTTCTGGCTGTTTTAAATTGCTTAGTGTGACTTAAATATGCTGTCATGCGTTTTAAGTACTCAAATTAGATTGCTTACATCAACAGTGAGGAAGATGAAAAATTGAGTTCTCAAGATAAGCTTTAAATAAAAGCTGAATTCTTCTTTCCAGGTTTAGGGGGGAAAACCTGATACATCTTGAAAATGTTTAACAAATCCTTTGGAACTCCATTTGGAGGCAGCACTGGCTTTGGGACAACTTCAACTTTTGGACAAAGTAAGTAATAAGTGTAAACTGACTTTTCAGTACTGAAGGTGTTTTTTCCTGGAGGTGCAGCTGGAGGATCCAGTGGAGAGGATGGTTCTTTGTGTGTGATGGAACTGGGGTGCTATTGGGCTGTCCTGGTCACTCTGCAGGGATGGGAACCAGACTTGTGACTCGGATTCGGGACCCTTAGGTTTCTCCATTAACCAAGTTTTTAATTTGGGTAGATACCAGAATTCCATATACAGTTATTAAAACTTCCTTTTTTTAAAAGGAGTGGAAACTCAAATGCTTAGATGAAGGCCTTGTTGCCGGCGGATGGGGTGGGGGGGGATTCTTTCGATCAGGAGTAGAATATGTTGGGAAGACTTGGAAGGAAAAAGCATGTAATTTGAGGAGTGTCTTCTGGAGATAAACGCTGTAAATGCCACAGTGAGTTTTTAGCCATTTAAGCAGGCTATAAACTGTTGTACACGCTCTGTGTCTTAGGAAGGAAACACACTGATGTTGTTTATATTACTCCCAAACCAAGGTATGAGAAGAGCAACTTCCAGGTACTATAAAAAGCGGTGGAGGTCTTGCAGAGGAGGGTCTTTACATTCGGTAGAAGCGTCTTACTCAAATATTGTAGCCTTTTGCTTCAGGAGCTCTGTGCAAGTATTAATAATGCCACTTCACGTATCCCAGACACTGATGTATAGGTAGTCATGCACAAACTTCTTTTGGAAAGTTAAAAAGGCAGTGACAGTGTTTAGTTTCTAGTGAGCGTATTTAGAATAGGGTTTCTGATAATAACGCTGATTTTCAGATGCCGGCTTTGGTACTACAAGTGGAGGAGCGTTTGGAACATCAGCCTTTGGGTCAAACAATAATACTGGAGGCCTCTTTGGGAGTACGCAGACAAAACCAGGTATTGCTGTGTTATGGTTGTGGTGGAATGCAATCCTGAAAGAAGGATGTTTTTAAAATAAAAAAAGTGGTGGCGGGGGGGAAGAAAAGGAAAACAACAACAAAAAAAAAAAAAAAAAAAAAAAAAAAAAAACAACAACAATGAGAAAAATCCCCCCAAAACCCCAAGTGCTTGGTGATTGCAAATGATTAATAGTCTGTTTCTGTCTTCAGGAGGATTGTTTGGTTCGACTACGTTCAATCAGCCAGCCACCTCCTCCACAAGCACTGGCTTTGGGTTTGGAACCTCGACTGGGACATCAAATAGCCTGTTTGGAACTACCAGCACTGGTGGGGGCCTCTTCTCATCCCAGAATAATGCCTTTGCACAGAATAAGCCAGCGGGGTTTGGAAGTGAGTAAAACTGCTGCGTCTCTCTTATTTTATATCTGCTTATTTTCTTTGCTTGAGGAACACAGAACACTGGGTGTATGTGTGGATCTGGTACGAGTGTTCCTGTGGGGCTTTGATGGTTTATAGTGACATTATTGGGGTCCGCAGTAGCCAAGAGTGAGCCTGACATGCTACAAAATCTGTAGCTGCGACTCTAACTGTGAGCTTTAAAATCAATTGAAAAAGGTGGTTGACTGGCGTTTTCTATTTTTAAATATCTTCTGGTGCTGCTTGATTTTAGATTTTTTTTTTTTTTTTTTTTTTTTTTTTTTTTTTTTTTTTTTTTTTTTTTTGCTGTCGTAGAGCAGTTATGGTTGGTTTTGCTTCTGGCACTAGAATGCTTGAAATGCATCTTAAACTCTACTGTAATTCCCTGAAGCAGAAGCAACTGCTTGCAGGCCCTTCTGAGAAGAGAAACGAAACTCACTGATTCCTTTTACGCATGTAATTTTCTTATCATGGTCAGTAGAGTGAAAGTGGCTGCTGTGGTTCCAGTGTTGCTGGCGGTGGTGAGTTAGGGGCAGTCTCCTACAGCAGAATTTCGCATTGGCAGAATATTGCGTTAGCGGACTATCGCTTTCCAGCTTTGCTGTAACTTTATTTTTTTTCCCTAGCGGTTTCTTCCATTTCCAAACTATTGTGGAATTTGAATAAAATATTTGGGTTTAAGTTTTAAAATTAAGGTTTGTTTTAGTACTGATATTTTTATTTTTTTTTCTTCTTTTTTAAGACTTTGGAACTAGTACCAGCGGCGGAGGTCTCTTCGGAACCACTAACACTACTTCCAATCCTTTTGGAAGTACATCTGGCTCTCTTTTTGGCCCGACTAGTTTTACTGCCGCTCCAACTGGCACAACTATTAAGTTTAATGTAAGTTTTGGTTTTCTTTCTTTATCAAGCCTGTTTACTGGGGGAAGCATTAAATTTTGCAGTTACTGTCTTAGTCCCTGAGCTGAAATTTAAAAATGAGCAGTTAATGAGTATGCAAAGTGTTCTGAAATGGTTTGAAAACATCCCCTTCTGTGGAACTGTAGCAGTGGAAATAAAATGTGTAAGTAACTCCAAAGAGCTAGACTGGTTTTTTAGTCTGAATTTCACAAACTTCTCAAACACCATGGAGTAATGCCCTGTGTAGGCTTGCTCTTAGAATGGAGCCTTCTCAGGAAGGTGGGAAGTGCCACAGAATTCAAGGTGATCAACAGTAAATGCTAACAGTGATAAGAGTTAGACATCTTGGAATGGGTCAAAGTAAACAATTCTCTTATAAGTCAGCATGGCTTTAGAAATGTAAACTCAAATGTGAAGACTGATCCCCGGGTTTTCTTGATGAGTTCCCTTTAAGAAAGGGTTGAATAACATCTTGAAGGTTCTGTGGCAGTTGAAAATGGCAGATGGCTCAGAAAGGGAGCCATCGTGGAACTAGGGTAACTGATATCTGCTGGAAGGAGGCATTAGTTCTCCCTAATACTTGTTTCTGCACATCCCAGCCCTCTTCATTTCTAGACTGAGACAATTTAACAGGCTGAGACTTTGGTTTTTTGGGACCTAGGCAGAACTGTGAGGATAACTTGGGTAGACTGAGTGCCGTTGATGTCTACTTTCATAGTAACATTAAAAAAACGGGGGATAGTGAAATCCATGCATAGCTAGAGGGTTTGTATCACAAGTTTAGGTAAATTACTTTTAAAGTGAAACTGAAAAATGAATTGCACTGTGTTGTTTTGAGTGTTACGAGGGTAAATTCCACTATTGATTGCTACTGGATGTGCCTCATCAGTGGGTGAGGCCACAGCTGTACAGGTAACATAACATGCTGCTTCAGGTCCTGCATTAGGTTTAGGTTTTAACAGCATCTGCCGAGAGAGTACTAACGGTATTAACGGAATTCTG
Source organism: Fratercula arctica (assembly GCA_947846985.1). NCBI lineage: Eukaryota > Metazoa > Chordata > Aves > Charadriiformes > Alcidae > Fratercula > Fratercula arctica. The sequence continues at coordinate 794,020 of CANTUZ010000001.1, forward strand.
TTTGGATTTAAAACTTGATGTCTTAACCTCTTCTCTTGCAGCCACCAACTGGTACAGATACTATGGTAAAATCTGGAGTCAGCACTAACATCAATACCAAGCACCAATGTATCACAGCTATGAAAGAATATGAAAGCAAATCTCTCGAGGTCAGTCGATGAGTGTTCAAACACGCTCATCTTGTTTGGTTGTTTGTTAGCGTCGGTTTAGTAGAGGGTTTTTTGACTGTAATAAGTATCTTCTATGCTCATTAATATGGGTCCAACCTTCAATATCTGCATCATTCACAGAAGAGAGGTATCATCGAGTAAAACACTTAATGTATTGCTGTACGAATTGTGTGTGTTTTTAAATGCTTAACACTGCAGTTTCTGAAGAGCTGAAATTCCATCTTGCCGTATACCAGAAGGGGGAGAGATCCTGTTGGGAGCAGTCCTATGCTGCTGAGATAATGGCAGAATCTCAGACAAAACTCACGGTTGTTTAATATAAACTAGTGTTCCCAAGGGTTTAACCCTGAAGCCTTTCTGTTCAAGTTGACTTGTTTGATACTTCAAAACAAGTCTCCTACTCAAAAGGTCTGAAAAAGCTCTGGGAAGTGAAATTGAAGCCCAAATACAAACTGCAGAGGTACATCTGAGTTTAGGTCCTATTTATGGTGTCCTCTTTTAAAAATGTAGGTGTTATAGTTTTTCTTAATACCTTCATCCTGGAGTGGGTTTGAATGCTGCGGAAGCATGCTAACGACAATGTTCTAACCATAGCTGGTGTAAAAGTAACACATAAAGAGAACTGTATTTTCTTTCCTTTACTAGGAGCTCCGTTTAGAAGACTACCAGGCAAATAGGAAAGGGCCCTCGAATCCCGTGGGAGCAGGAGCAGCGGCAGGCTTGTTTGGGTCTTCGACGGCTACATCAAGTACAGCCACAGGACTGTTTGGCTCTTCTACTACTAACACCGGCTTTTCATACGGACAGAATAAAACTGCTTTTGGAACCAGTAAGTACTACCTGTCCTCTGTCATTTCTGTGACAGGATATGCAAATATTTATGAAGCTATTTAAATGCTGTAATGAAAAAAAATAAGGAAACACTGATACGAGCTCAGAATTTTACTAGTTGAATTACCAACATTGAATAATCGGGTTCTTTGCCATAGAAATCTCTATTTACTTACTCTTCCGGGATTGCAAACTTATTCTGCATCCCTGGACTTCTGGAAAACGGTTCATTAGAGCATCTGGCAAGTCAGCTCGTTCACATGGGCCATTAAAACAATTTGAAGTAAATCCACCAGGGTATTGATAACGATCAGTAGGGTGATAGTGTCAGCTGGTTAATGATGAAGTTAAGGTTCTTCTGCTAATGAGTGAACATGAATTCCCTGAAAATGGACAAGTTAATTTATAGCAGCCTAACTAGACTTTGCCAGGAGCTTTTCCCCACAATGGGTCAGGGTTGGGATGTGGACTTGTTCTATGTTGTGCTGTCCATTTTGTCATCCTTGGTCAAAAAGTAAAAGCCAGGTATGAAGTAACTGGTTTATTTTAAGTGTTTGCATGTCTGCTAGTTGCAGTTCAGTTCTGCTAACCAGTTAATGGCCTTTTTGAACTTGGTGTAAAACAAATAGTGCTGAAAAGTTCAAACAAATTCTATTTTTAGTAGCTTCTGCTGCAAACTGAAAGTAAGTAGGTATTTGTATTTGTGGAATTAGATTGTAAACAGAAGATCAAAATCCTACAGTCTGTAGCAACAGAAATGATGATCTGCTGTAAGAAGGGCTGTGCTGTCTTGGGTTAGAATTGTCTCTGTCCTTTTCCTCTGGGGAGAAAAAGGGAGGAGGTGTTTGAAGTTTGGGTAGAAGCTTCTGTAGTTGTGTGGGTTATAGAACAAGTGGTGTGCAGGGCCCTGGCTGCCCACGGCTGGCCCAATGAGCTTTTCCCAGGCACTCATGGTACAGTTTTCTTTGTATGGTGGAGAACAAACTGCCTGTGTCAAAGCTGGTGTCTTTTTGGTCAGATCTGTCGGTGAGGTAAAGGTGCTGGTAGTTCCTGCATGTTGCGCTCACACTGACTGCCCGACGAGAAGAACCTGATGAAATACCTAACGTGAACCGCTTCCATCTGACAGCAGATGCTGTGCTGTATTGATGACGCTGGGCGTTTTCCTGTTCCATCGAATTGAAGCACCTTTTTCCCTGTTTGAATGTGCTGACTGTGGAAATGTAGTGGGTTTGGATAAATACTTGAGGGTTTTTTAACCAACTTGTTTATATATTGTAGGTACGACTGGCTTTGGAACGGGCACAACAGGGGGGCTTTTTGGTCAGCAATCTCAAACTACCAGTCTGTTTAATAAACCGTTTGGTCAAGCCACAACGACGCAGAACACCGGCTTTTTTGGGAATACCAGCACTCTAGGGCAGCCGAACACCAGCACAATGGTGAGCTGAATTGTTTGAACCCTTATAGCTGTAAGTGGTGGTATAGCCATGATATAATGATTTAGCTACAATATAGCTGTGATTCAGTGATTTAAAACTTCCTGAGATTGTAGTACAGCTTCATGAAACTGGGATGCAAAGCTTTGAACGCTGCTGTCTGAGCTAGCGACTTCTTGCCAGTCAGAATTTTCCATTCATGATAATTGGACAGCAATACCGCTTTTAACAAATAACTTTTCCCGTTCCCTTCTTTAAGCAGTCTGCTCTCTATCAATTCAAGTATTTCCGATCATGTTCACACAGATCATATAATTCCATTATTAACATTCTGTGGGAATTCATTAACAATTCTGTACTTTCTGGTGACTAATGAGCAGCATTCATGGGCTCTTATGATAGAAGGATGCTCCGGAGCTGTAACTTGTTGCATAACTAGGGGCTTTGGCTCCAAATATACTATATTCTTCCTGAATATGTTGTGACTTCTCCCAGAAGACACTGGGAAATGTTTCTTTTCCATCTCCCTCACTCAAAGTGATGAGGAGATTCCAATATCCTTTTAAGCTTGAAGCATAAATTCTCTGATACTTTTTTTTTTTAAATTTCCTTTTTGTAACTAATTTCTGGGAGAATGACTAAAGCTTCTGAAATACCTTCTTCCCCCAGCAAAAGGGGTATCATTTTATTAACTGACTTTGCCCATTAGTTCTGTTATTATCAGTGCTAGAGGTGGGAAAGCATTGCAGCGTTACCTTAACCGAGTTCCTGTTCATAGGGTCTCTTTGGGGTAACCCAGCCCTCGCAGCCCGGAGGCCTTTTTGGAACAGCTGCCAATACAAATGCTGGTACTGGATTTGGAACCGGAACTGGTCTTTTTGGACAAGCTAACACAGGATTTGGTGTTGGCGGTTCGGTATGTCTATACCTTAATAATAAAAATTTAAAAAAAAAAAAAAAAAAGGGAGTGGGAGGATAAACCCAGATGGCTTAGAGGCCTGTTCCTGGGTGTTGACCTCCATGGAAGTAGCATTATCTTAAGAGTTAAAATGTCTAAGACACAAAAGTAGTGTGGTTGTATGTAAAGGATTTAATATAAGCATGTGTGATAGAACTAGTGTTGCAGAAATAACTTTTTTAGCAAGTAATGTCTTGAGTGATAAAAGAAAGAGACTGAGCATCTCACTGCCTATATATTGCTAGGGATGCCTCAGCGTAGTGTCAGAAATACAGATGTTTAAATTGTGGTGATGACTTAACTGCAAATGAACGAACTTCTTGATATTCGGTCACTTTGGCTTCAATGGAGTGAGACTACATGTTTGCAGAAGGTGCTTGCCGTGTACTAGTGCATGTGGCTTGCAAATAACACACTGCTGTCGGGAATCTGGGTTGTGTGGTCTAAGTTGTGCCTGGCTTTAGTTCTGCTTTCTTGCCTACAGTGAAACACTAATGTAATTCTTTTAATATCCGTCTGTCAGGTTTCCAAATTGATGTTTTCTTCCTTTCAGACCCTGTTTGGTAACAAGCCTGCTGGATTTGGAACCACCACGACCAGTGCTCCCTCGTTTGGTACAACCACTGGCGGCGGGCTCTTTGGTAACAAACCAACCCTGACTTTAGGAACCAATACAAACACTTCCAATTTTGGTACATATAAAAAAAGTGGGATTTCGATCACTTAAAATTATACTGCATATACCACACACCTGGCTGCTGAGTATCGCATGCTAAATGGTTGTGAATGTTAAAATTCTCAGGTAAGCCATGCTTCTGACGCATGTTGCTGCAGGGAAACCCCTTGGCTGCTGTTTTACACCTTTCCTCTTGTGCTACTCCAGAAGGTAGATACTGAGGAGCGGTATTTTTACTTAACTGAGGGCTTCAGAGAAGGTGGAACCTGTGTAATTGAAAACTGTTGAAATCAAAGAATTCATACCCCATAGAGGTTTGTTAAAAGGCTGTAAATATGCTGTGGTTGCAAAGGAGTGCTGAAGGAAATGGGGTAAAAACAGTGATATCTGTAGCTCAACGGCAGGATAAGGAGATCTTGCACTGGAGTGAGGGTGAAATCAAACAGTTGGTTCCAGTTTAACTGGTAGCTGTTGTTGTCTTCCGTGGTGTGAAGGATCAAAGTCCTGAAGAACTGGGTCTTGTGTTAGCGTTGGCCTCTGACGCAGATGTTAGAGAATTGCTGTCGAATGAGTGTGTGGTCAGGGAGAAGAAATGTGTAGTGAATAGTTCAAGTGAATTGCAGTCTTCCTTCATGGGACTTGTGTTAAAGCTGTTTTGTTTTTTTTTTTTTCTTAGCTCTGAGAGCAATAAAACTGTATTCCTAAAAGTGAGTAGGAGTTGGGTTTAGATCCTGACATCTTTTATTTCTGTTTTGGTGGGGTTTTTTTAATTGTATTGGCAAGAAAGGCTAAAATGCACTTAGCCTGCCATACCAGCCTGCCAGAACAAGACGGAGGGAGGAACTTATCAAGCTGATAGACTGCCAGGGCAGCACCTCAGCAAGCACGGTTTCATTGAGCTGGCCAGCCTTGGGCAAACTGTTGTCACAATATCTGTGAAAGTTGCTTCCAAATCCCTGGTTCTACTGGTCTGTGAGATCTTCATAGACACATTAGTTAGTGTGTTGACAGTGTTTGGTGGTGAACAATACTGACTAGTGTGTGTGATTTAATTTGTGTTCATTACTTGCAGCGGTACAGTTCATAGAAGAAATGGAGTTTGGTTCTAAGGTGTTTGTGATGTTGGTTGATGACTGCAATTTCCTAGTTTAACGCTGTCTTTGCATACTAACCAACCGTAGGCTGGTCTCACAGTGTTCAGTTTCAGAGCTAATCTGGCTAGTGATTTGCATTGTACTTACTTACAATTAAAGACATGTCTTTGAACTGGGTGCTTGTATGAAACTGAGTTATGACCTGCTTTGTCAGTGAGAATCAGAGAAGCGTGTGTGGTATAAACAGTATAAAATGGGATTTGTTCCTTCCGGCAGTTGAAGAAACTTGATGCATTTTATTCTGTTGCCAGATACAGCATCATGATATCTGTTCTGGCTTTCAGTAAAACTTCGAAGTTTGTAACAAACTGAAGTGCTTAAGAAGGCAAAACAGTATTTTTCTGTACTAATCTTTTCAGTATTGTGTTCATATCTCAAATATGTTTTTAACCAACTGTGGCAGTGCTGCCTTTGAGCTGGTCTTGCTTATTTATTTTTCATCTCTAATAGTGCTAGATTAATCAACTGCTGCTTCTGTTTCTGAAGGTTTTGGTGCCAACACTGCTGGAAATAGTTTGTTTGGAAATAAGCCAGCAACTGGGACTCTGGGAACTGGACTTGGAACAGGGTTTGGAACGGGTAAGCAGTTCACCAGCTTATTTCGTGTCAGCCTATGCGTAGTCCTCACACTTCAGTGATAATATAGCCTTGGTATCACTTGCTAACTCTAATGTAGTAAAGGCTGTAAATGTTTTAGCTTGAAGCCATGAATCTCAGTCTCAAATCAGAACCAAGCAGAGCTTGCTGACACGGTGCTAAGTAACGTTTTAGAAATTGTAGACAACATTGCTGACAGTGGTGGCTAATGGCTCAGAAAATCTGGAGCATCCTCTGTGTTGGAAGCCTCTGGTCTGATCGCGTGAGTCTTGAGTGTCTGTAGCATTCATGGACATGTTGAGTGTTTCTTGCAGTTTAATAAAGAATCAGTTCTTTGTTGTGGGATAAATTGGCTTGTAAGCTTGTCACCATCTTGTAGTAAACGACAGCCATCTCTCATGCCACAGCTCTCGGGGCAGGACAGACATCTTTATTTGGAAACACCCAGCCTAAACTTGGTGGAACACTAGGAACGGGAGCATTTGGAGCACCAGGATTCAATACATCAACAGCTACTCTGGGCTTTGGAGCCCCACAGCCTGCTGTAGGTGAGTGTACTTTAACCCAAGTTTAATTGCTGCTTCCTCCCTTGTTTCAGACATGCATAAACATAGGAGCACAGCCACCCACATGCTTTGGAGGGGAAAAAAATGTTTGAGCTTCTGTTTGATGACACTTCTGGTCTTGGTAGCAGTGGAAACCACGTTAATAACATTTTTTGGTGCTAATTACATATATGTATATTTTAAGTAATTCAGAATTGCTTAACATTATTAATAATTGCAGCTATTTTAACGCTTTGTCTTCAAGGTTACTAACATATTTCCCATCATTGAGTTTGGGGTAGCGAGGTTAGATGCTTACCAAAAAAAAAAAAAGGAAAATGTAGTGTTAGCTTCTTCAGTAATTCCAGATAGGAAAGGATAGCTAGAGGGACTTAACTAGCGAGTATGCTGTGCCATTGGTGAAATAATGGTCTTTCAATTCAGACACTTGTGCCATATCATTTTGTAAGACAAAATGTCTCCCACTTCCAGCAGTGTTCACCCTGTTTGAATTTAAACACTTTAAATGACTGGCGTACAGACCGGATGCTCCAGCCCCCTGAGGCTGTGACTTCAGGAAAATTATTTTAAACTTGGGGCAGGGGGACACACACACAGAGCACACGACACTGTGTGGGAAGACAGGCTTATAGTATTTTAATGGGAATGGAAATTAGATGCTAGAAGATGGAGAGAGAAAACTAAGAGGCCTTTGTTGTAGAGAGGACTGTAGACCTGTTAGTTAAAGATTTTGGCAGGCCAGGCTCATTCTACTGATATGTAGCTCTCTGTGCCCTCAGCTTTTCATCGATAAAACTGAATATGGTTGCAAATCCTAGTGAAGGAATAGAATCTGATTTCTTCCTTAAAACTGCTGCAGAAATGGTGACTGAAGAGCAGGGGAAAAGAATGCTGAAGTTCATATAGAAATTTGAATTCCTAGGAGGAGATCCTGTGATTGGAAGGGTGTCTTTTCCACTTACCTTGCTTCTGTTAGCAAAACTATTAAAACTAAAAAATGATGTTCTTTTTGTAGCTCTGACAGACCCAAATGCATCAGCTGCCCAGCAAGCCGTCCTTCAGCAGCATCTCAATAGCTTGACTTACTCACCCTTTGGAGATTCTCCGCTCTTCAGAAACCCCATGTCAGACCCAAAGAAGAAAGAAGAGGTGAGTGCACGTAAACATTAAGCTTGCTTTCTGGGTGAGATTTGAAATTAATTTATGTTTTGCGCTCACTGTCTTCACTTAATTATGCAGTGAGCAGCAAAATAAGTTGCCATGTGTATTCTCATACTGGTGCAGTGGCTTACAGTAAGCGATATGAAAATTCCAATTCTACATCTTCTCGTTTCAGAGGCTGAAACCAACTAACCCAGCAGCTCAGAAGGCCTTAACGACACCCACCCACTACAAACTGACTCCGCGTCCGGCGACCAGAGTGCGACCGAAAGCTTTGCAGTCAGCTGGCTCTGCAAAATCCCATCTCTTTGATGGTCTTGATGATGATGAGCCGTCCCTATCCAATGGTGCATTCATGCCAAAGTTAGTTTTTATATTCTGTGTGTTGGAGGGAGAATCATCTGATCAGATTAAAGAAACTCCTATATAGCTTCCTAAATTCCATGGCTGTTTTGTGACCTGGTTCAAATATGAATAGCAATAACAAGTTTTCTGTGAAACCTGAAGAGAACTATTTTCTGTAGAAGAGTTAATGTTCAGCTTAAACTCTTAAGGACAAATAAGCTGTAAAATGAGGTCATTCTGTGATTGGAGCAAAACTCCTATAAAGTCTGTAAGGAATTATTACAAGGAAAGCTTGTACAGTGTAATACCTCCCGCTTTTGTAATATAAGCGTCATTAGGGTTGCTCATGCAGTCAGAAGGAAGGCAGATCTCTGACACTTTCATAGCCCGGCACTGGTTGTATTTCAAGTACACAGATGTTTCTGTCAGAAATTAATAATGATGCCTGTGGCTCTGCCCTACCGAAGCTTTTGGGTTCAGTCTTCAAAAGTATCAGTGGCAATCGTAGTGAAAAGGGGTTTGGAAAGCTTAGGAATCTAGTTAAACAACAAAATAACTTTGGAGAAAGACGCATCAGTCATTGAAAGTCTGTCTAAGCACAGACTTTTAAAAAAGTTTTTGTAACCTTTGTGCCTGAACCATCTCTTCACTTTCCAGGGAGAGAGCAGAGCATGGAATTACTCAGTGTTTTATTGAAAAACACCAAATGAACAAAAGATCAGAACAAAGGGGTACTTAGGCTTTTTTGAGTGTAATTGCCATAGATGTTGTGTGATGTTCAGGTGTCAGGCAGTGGGCCTGACCTGGCTGTTGATTTGCTCCTTAGGTGACCCTGTAGGGCAGACTGTCTGTGCAGGGTTCTGTGCTTCCACTGCAAAAGCTCTGTTTGTAAAACAGCTCATACTGTCATTTACTGAACTTGGATTTTGAAGCTTTCAATGACTTGTGCTTTTTACACTTACTCATAAACCAGAGCCTTGAGTGGAATACCAAAAAGAGTTTTAGTGTCTCTGCTACTGCAGTGCTCTTACAGAAGACTTTGTATGTCCTCAGTGTGGAGACAGGTCTCATACAGCTGGTTCCTGGTCCCTGGAAGATGTGAACTGAGTGTGAAATGTGTATTTATGCAGTGCATATATCCAAATTTCTCTTTGGCGTTTTTTTTATTTATTTTTTTTTTAGGAAGAGCATCAAAAAGTTGGTTTTGAAGAATCTCAACAGTAGCAATCTGTTCTCACCTGTTAATCGTGAAAACGAAGACCTGGCTTCTCCATCAGAGTATCCAGAGAATGGAGACCGGTATGTTGATTCATCCTGAAGGTGTTATACTTACGAGAAATGCAAACTGGTTATGCCTGTCTCTAAATTATTAGTAGAGTCGGTAGTTATTTTCAGGGCTGTCGTCTTAGCTGTTCATTGGAAGCCGGTTGACCTGTTGAGATTTGTTTCCTCATAAAGTAGCCAATGTTCTTCCTGTATGGTCACGTACCAATTCATTCCATCCAAAATCAGGAGGTCCAACAGGAATGACTTGCTTTCTGGATATGTCTCACCTCATTCCTTGTAGTGAGAAACTAGGCCATTTCTTGAGGGAAGTGATAAACCTAACCCTGAGGTGAGAAGAAGACAACCCTCTCCTGCCTAGGCCTCCTCAGCAATGTGGGGATTGCAGGGAAGCTCCTCTGACCCAAATGTCTCATAACAGTAATGTTTTTTCTACATATTAAGATGAGGAATCTCTAAGGCTGTCTCTTCCCCCCCCAGACGCCTGAATACCTACTTCCTCTAAAAATCTGCAGTCATATTTCAGGTGAACATTATTTTTTTTTGTTTTTTAAATCAGAGGCTGGAAAAATTCCTGACCAGCTCAACTTTTTGATTTTATTTAAAGCTACTAGAAGGAAGAGCTGGTTAGGGGAGTGGGGAACCTTGTTTCTGATCACCCAAGTGCTGACCCAGGCAGCTCATAATCATAGAATCATAGAATCATAGAACCATAGGGTTGGAAGGGACCTCAGGAGATCATCTAGTCCAACCCCCCTGCCAGAGCAGGGTCACCTAGAGCAGGTTACACAGGAACACGTCCAGGCGGGTTTTGAATGTCTCCAGAGATGGAGACTCCACCACCTCTCTGGGCAGCCTGTTCCAGTGCTCTGCCACCCTCAGGGTAAAGAAGTTCCTCCTCATGTTTAGGTGGAACTTCTTGTGCTCCAGTTTGTGCCCATTGCCTCTTGTCCTGTCCCCGGGCACTACTGAAAAGAGCCTGGTCCCATCCTCCTGACACCCACCCTTTAAGTATTTATAAGTGTTGATAAGATCCCCCCTCAGCCGTCTTTTTTCCAGACTGAAGAGACCCAAATCCCTCAGCCTTTCCTCATAAGAGAGGTGTTCCAGTCCCCTAATCATCTTGGTAGCCCTCTGCTGCACCCTTTCCAGCAGTTCCCTGTCCTTCTGGAACCGGGGAGCCCAGAACTGGACACAGTACTCCAGGTGTGGCCTCACCAAGGCAGAGTAGAGGGGGAGGATGACCTCCCTTGACCTGCTGGCCACACTCTTTTTGATGCACCCCAGGATGCCATTGGCCTTCTTGGCCACAAGGGCACATTGCTGGCTCATAGTCATCCTGTTGTCCACCAGGACTCCCAGATCTCTTTCCACAGAGCTGCTCTCCAGCAGGTCAGCCCATAATGGGGCAGAGGTGTTTGTTAGCCTTGTTGCCAGTAGCCCGGTACAACAGGCGGCTCTCCAAAGCTGGTTTTTTGGAGTGACTGTCAAATCAGCGTTCTCAAGTTTGAGCTGATCATGCTGCCTGCAAGACTTAATCCTCCCGTCCTTCTAAAACAGTGTGTATTTGGGGCACAAAAGTCTGTAACAGCCTGGTTCACAAATCATTGAATTGTTCAGTTGGAAGTGACCGTGGGAAGTTCCTCAGGCAGCCTCAGCACTGAATTCAGACCTGGTTGTTGTGGAATTTGTCCAGTTGGGTCTCTTAAACCTGTGGGTAGAGATTCCGCAACCTCTCTTGGTCCCTGTTCCAGTGCTTGACTGTCCTCATTGATTTCCCTGTCTTAATTTGACCATTGTTTCTCATCCTACTGCCACATGTACTTGTGAAGAGCCTGACTTCTGTCTTTGGCATTGGAAGGCTGCTATTGCACCCCCCTGCAAGCCTTTTCTCCAGGCTGAGTGATCCATTTCCTTAAGCTCTCCTCACAGGGAGGTGTTTTAGTTGCCAGCCCTTGTGGTACCCCTCTCCTGGTCGTAGCACTCTCTCTCTTGTAGTGGGAGCCCCAGATGAGATGCAGAATGGCAGAGGTGGTCTGACAAGGGCAGAGTGAAGGGGAATAATGGCTTCCCTCAGTCTGCTGACGCTGCAGTTCACATGGTGGTCCTGGTTGCTTTTTGTATGAGAAGACACCACAATTTTAATATTGACATAAGTCCCTTAGAACTAAATAATTCAACTTTATTCTTCATTTCTTTAGGTTCTTTTTGTCAGTACCTCCCGATGAAAACCACAGGCAAGATGGTGAGCGGGAGGAGGAGGATGATCAGCATGAAGTGACTCGGTTTTACACTAACCCCATTGCCAAGCCCATCCCACAAACCCCTGAGAACGCTGTGCACAAACACCAGAACAGCGTGGATGACACCATTGTGGCTCTGAATATGCGGGTGGCCTTGCGAAATGGTCTGGAAGGCAGCAGTGAAGATGCCTCGTTTCATGATGATTCCCTTCAGGATGAGCGCGAAGAGGAGCCTGAAACCATGCATCATCTGCATCCTGCAGGTTAGAGCATGGGTGGGCAGCAGGTGTGAAGTTCCTGACAGAACTTCACGCATGCTTCATTAAAGTTCTCCTTTGCTGCTTTAGACCCTCAGCTTTTGCTCTTTTCCTTTCACTCCTCTGTTCTACAGAATACAAATCTTCCTTTTCAGTTTCTTACCTAGTGCAGAAATTGTTTCTGCTGAGTCAATGAGCAATTAAACTTCATCACCTGGTTTTATATTTGAGGTAGAGAGATGTGTGAGAGGGAGGAGAGGGAGCCAGTCGGTAGTTGTTCTGCAGTAGTAGTCCGAGTTGATTATCGTTCAGGAGCAAGATCTTAGAGATGGAAATCTAATGCTTGGTGGTTACCAACATGCAAACTACATTGTAGGGTTTGGCAGGGAAGGAATGGACGACAGAGTATGGTTGTGTCTCTGTAGGCCCATCGTGTGCGTGTGTTTTCAGTACTCTTAATTCTGATCCCAGGGTTTTGTAAAACTGAAAAAGACAGAAAAGTGTGGAAAACACTGTGAGAGGTCTTGAGAAGCTTTCCCTTAGCTAAGACTTTGTAGCTGGTGAAGAGGTGGGGGGGCGTGTTAGGGTTTTTTGGTTTTTTGTTTAAAAACTCAGGAGTGGTCTGTAGAGGTTGAAAAGATCCTTTCAGGCACTATGTAGCATCTAATGAATCTATCAGGTGACGTGTTAAAAAGAAATGTTTTCAGAAGCCCCAATGGCAAGAAGGTGTAGATGCAAAAAGCTTTTGTGGATTTTAAAGATCGCTAGACACATTAATAGATGAAAAAGCGTTGGAGACTGCCAAATGTAAAAGATGCGGCACCTTGGTCAGCAGGTGCCTGAGCCCCCAGATGATTAAAGCTGGGAGTCTTTGCCACGTGTTGCTCTGTGTGTTTGCATTTTTCCTTTTACCTGCACGTCTGCTGCTGGTCTCTGATGAAGACGGGTTGCTAGGCTGGGAGAACATGGCATAGCAACTGTCTTAGATTTGCTTTGAAGGCTGTGGAAACCAGGGATTCTGATTTCTCCGTTTGCTTTTGTTGCACTGATTCTCAGTTCGTTTGGGACCTTCAGTTGTCCAGGCTTGCAAAAGCAATGGAGTGAAACATGCCAAAGTTGGGAACTTGCTGTCAGCCCAGTTCTCAATGATGTTTCTGTTGCAGGAATTGTTCTCACACGAGCTGGCTATTACACCATCCCCTCCATGGAGGAGCTAGCACGATTCACCAATGACAGGAATGAATGTATCGTGACAGACTTCACCATAGGCCGCAAAGGTGAGCGTGTGCAGCTCTGGTAGTTGCGTGAAGCTGAACCTATCGTCTTAAACTATGGAACCTGAATCAGAGTTCCATGCCCTCGGTGGGATTATAGACAGTGCCCTTACCATTGCCAACAACTTCCATCAAAGGCTTGGGATCTTCCACACTGGTAGCGCTAACAATCTGTGTTGAGGGATGACTTGAGAAGCTTGAATACGAAAAGAAAAAAAGCGCCTGTAGCTTTTAAGACACTTGCTCTCCTTAAACGTGAAGATCGTAAAATCCAAACTTGCTGGAGCATTGATGCAAAACTGATCGTCTTTGCTTCCATCTTAGTTGTTACCTGCACTGGAGCTGGCTGAGCTCTAGTGAAGAGCCTTCAGCACAAACTGTATCTTTGCTGCTTTTATCTAGGAGAAAAAAAAAATAGTCATATGATTTATATTATTTTTAAAACGCTTTTTCTGATTGTGCTAGAAAGCTGAGAGTACGCTTACTGTTTGTGATGGCGATATGAATAGCCAAGTGATAACAAAAAACTTTAACAAAAAAGCTTTCTGTGCAAAAGGATGGGTTACAAATAGTTGATAACACCTCTTCAGTATTTTCATGCTGGGAAGGTGGAGTCACTTGTACGTTGTTCTGGAGACATGACAAAGCTGGGTGGGGAAAAGAGGAATGTAGCAGGGGCATAGGTCCTCTGGCATGAGATTTTTCATGGACAAATTGTGATGTTTCGGTTTGTTTTTCAGGTTACGGATCGATTTACTTTGAAGGAGAAGTAAATCTAACTAACTTAAATCTGGATGACATTGTACATATCCGTAGAAAAGAAGTTATTGTTTACCCTGATGATGAAAGAAAACCACCTATTGGTGAAGGCTTAAATAGGTAATTTTTAAATATGTACTCTGTGGGGACAGTGGCTGGTAAGGATGTTCTATGGTGACAATCTACAGTGTTTGCAGGCGGCTACCAAGAAATCAAAGTCTGAGATGTGTGTTCAGGTTGTGGCATTATACCATTACTAGATGCTTGCAAGTTTCTGAAGCAGAAATTGGGTTTAAAACCTGCTTTGAGCCCACGTGTTCAGTTCTTGGCTCCTCTGTGTGTACCGTAATAGCTTTTGCCTCAAATCCTTGTACCCTCTTACTACAGACACTTCTGTCTGTCTTTAACAGACGAGCTGAAGTTACCTTAGATGGAGTCTGGCCTACAGATAAAACATCTCGTTGCCTGATAAAAAGCCCTGAACGCCTGTCAGAGATGAATTACGAAGGCAGACTGGAGTCCGTCTCTCGGAAGCAGGGTGCTCGATTCAAGGAATACCGCCCAGAGACCGGATCTTGGGTGTTTAAGGTAATGGTTTTGTTCTAGTTGTGAAGTGACTTACAAGAATACCAGAAGTAATCTGAAGTTAGAATTTCCTGAGAACTTACCATTCAAAAACTTCGCTAAACTTCTGTAAACTGTCTCAGGTTCTTCAGCTGTAGTGCCAACTGTCCTCACCAAACTGATCGCAACTTCTTTGGCTGAAGCCCTGCCCTCAGCAGGTGTCCTTGGTCTGTGCAAAAGCCAAAAGCTGAATTTTTGATGTTTTTGAGGTTGAATTGTTGAGGCGTCACAATGCTGTGTGAGGTTTACAGTTACATCAGCTCATTGCTCAGGTCTTTCAGAAATGGATGCCTGAAACCTCTCTTCCAAGGTGTGACAGATTTACCCTTCTCGTTACACAGGTGGCACACTTCTCCAAGTATGGCTTGCAAGATTCGGATGAGGAAGAGGAGGAGCATCCTTCAAAAGTGGACACAAAGAAGTTAAAAACGACACCTGCGCTGCCCCCAGGGCACCTGCCGCCCCAGCAAATGACCCTAAACAGCAAGCCACCACCTCCATCCCAGGTAGAAGGAGGACCGTGACTAAAAGGGAATTCATAGAATGCGATGGGAAGAATGGTGCCTAGGGAGGGGGTGGTGAAGTAACAAGCAGCCTGGAAACCGAAGAGCAAAACCTTACACAAACTGGCACAAACTCAGTAGCTCTTCTGTCCTCTTGATGAGTGTTTGCATGTTCTTTTTCGTTAAGATACTTGACATTTCATACTGAGGATGTGTGGGGGTGGGAAGGTGTTAAACCTTTATTTCTTGTTTAAATTCTGGTCTAGGTTGAGTTTGGCGTATTTGCACCACTTATGGAAGAAAACTTGGCTTTGTGAATATTGAATATATGCTATATAATTATAATGCCGTGTGCTGCCTGCCTTGAGAATAATATTGTGCATTAATTTGACTTTTATCATCATTTAGTATGCAAGCCTGTATGCTTTATATATTAAGAATGTGCTCTATTTTTATTAAAAACTACTTTTTTAAGGCTGGTTATATGCTGGATTTTTAAATGTATTTGGGTTGGATGTGGCTGCTTCTCAAGCTCTGTAAAACATCCTCAGGGGCATGCCTCTGCCTTGCATAGGGAGGGCGGCATTTTAGCCACTAATGAAGTGGTATAATGTTAGATTTTAAAAAATCTTTTTACGTGGTTTTAAAGATTAGTCTAATTGCAGCTGATACACTTGCATTTTCCAAATGTAATTAGTGTGGATACTGTCAATTAGGAGTTGCTTCGCTGTGGGTGAAAAACAGCCTATTTGAAAGGCATCCTGCCATTGATGGGAAAGGATATGCTCTTTGTGCCAGGTGTTAGTGATAAATGTTTGTGAACTGCCTGTATGCTTTTGAAGTAACTTCTCATAAACCAGAAAGCAGGTGCAGAGCAGATCTTTTTCTTTTTTTTTTTTTTTTTTTTTTTTCCCCTCCCCAAAACTGGGTTCTCGATTGCCTAGCTGTGACAGTGAGCCTTGGGCAGGTAGGGTGCGCAGGACGGCAGAGCAGAGGGTACGCAGGACCTGGACAGGACTTGCCGAGAAGTTTTGTTGCTGCTTTCCGTTTTACCCGTCAGTAATCCGTGGCTGCAGGGAAAGGCGATAGCTGAGCTTGCGGCTCACCGAGGCACGGACTGTGGGGCAAGTGCTGCATGGCATGTGGCCAGCGCTCCCTGTTTGTCATCTCACGGGGAAGCAGAAGAGGGCAGCTTTATTTCTGCATCTCTGAACTCAAAGCGTGAAAAACAGCTTAAAAGGCACTTCTGTCTAATAGGTTGAACACTTCTGTTTTGTGTTTGTTTGGTTTTTTTTTTTGTACTGGGTCTAGTCCTTTCAAAACCAGGACATGTTCCAGCAGTGTTTCTCTTCATTGGCCGATGGCTTTGGGTAACTTAGAGCCCTTCTGGATGAGGGTCTGTTCATAGTGTCAGGACATATAACAAATCACACTTATCGTTGCTTGTGCAAAAGAGCATTCCTTGTGTCGTAGGAAAACATTAAATCAACTGGGAATTAATCATAGAATCATTGAGGTTGGAAGGGACCTTTCAGATCGAGTCCAACCATCAACCCAACACTGACAAAACCACCACTACCCCATGTCCCTCAGCACCACGTCTGCCCGGCTTTTAAATCCCTCCAGGGATGGCGACTCCACCACTGCCCTGGGCAGCCTGGTCCAATGCTTAATAACCCTTTCAGTGTAAAAATTTTTCCCAATATCCATCCTAAACCTCCCCTGGTGCAACTTGAGGACATTTCCTCTTGTCCTATCACCTGTTCCTTGTGAAAAGAGACCAAGCCCCCCTGGCTACACCCTCCTTTCAGGGAGTTGTAGAGAGCAAACCCACGACCTTGGTGTCAACTAGCCTTAGGTAGTTTGGGACCTAGCTCTAACCTCTGCAGAAACGCCTGAGCTGTTCCAGCTGTGCTCCTGTAGGTCTCCGTGCAGGTTAGAGGGGCCCAGAATGAAGATCTGGCGGCAGCAGTTCAGCTAAAGGCCTTTCCGTACAGCCAGCACCGGTGTGTTTCAGGATCCCATGGCAGCAGTCCTGATCCCTGCACAAACAGAAAGCCAGGAGCAGCGCAGTCCGCTCTTGGAGCGGAACATACTACTCTAGTGACAAATTAGGGGAGCTACCAGCTCTTCTGTGGATTCTGGCTTCGGAGAATCCCAAAGTAGCGTACAGCTGCTGCTTTGTCGCTCCTTCTGCCTCTGGCTAATTAAAACATGCTAGTTCATCCTGCTCTCCTAAAGTGCATTCCTTAAATATTTGCATTTTATTTGAGATGAACGTATGGCTGTCTAAAAAACTGGCCCGTGAGTGTAACACCTTTCAGTTTTCCTTCTTTTTCAGATTAATGGGGATCAGAGCTGATGTTTTAAGCAGTCAAAAATATTGGGAATATGTATGATTTGTTCAGGCATGTCTTATAGATTCAAATGTATTTAGCAAAAAACTTCTCCGGGTTAATTAACCTCTTTGACTTGCATATCATTAACTAAGGTTTTTGTTTCTGAAAATATGAAAAACATCTAGCTTCATTTCCCAAACCTCTGAGAAACTCATAGCATGGCTTAAAAACTTGCCAAATTCTTGGTGTGTAAAGCATCTGAAAATAATATTCTTTGGTCTGTAGGAAGCATTTAGGATCTAAATTTGGGGGGTTTTTTTCTTTCCCTTACTAACTTGAATATTAATGAATTTATTAATGTTTCAAGGTCCACAGGAAATAGTTACACCAGGGGCCTGGCTGCATTAAAGCACAATGAAGGGAGCAGTGAAACTTTTGTGTTTGTAACCATATTTTGACTTGTAAATCTGTTCCGCATACTCAGATTCCACCAGCTAAGGCTCTTTCCCAGTCTGCCATTAAGTTCTATCTTTACAGACCCCTGGTCTAATTTTACCTGCCTCATCTGATAACCTTCGTCATGTTTCTTGGCTGATTCTAATGAGCTAAGGAGCAGCCATTTGAATATGCTCTTAAATTCCTTAGCATGATTTCCAGTGCCCTGTTTGATGCGGTTTCCTTGCTCATCTCTACGCATCGCTCCAGGGCGTTGCTTCAGCAGTCTGCACCTTGTTGCTTCTGGGAACCAAGTAAGCTGCAAGCATCGCTCTTTCACAGGACACACATCTAAGCAGTGTTTAGACTGGAGCAAAACCAGTGCCCTGGAGCCTGGGTTTGGGGTTAGAGCCCATCAGGAGCCACCTGAAGGCCATTCAGCTAATGGGGCACAGGCTAAATTACTCCTGGGCCAGGTGCTTCTTTTGTGTTGGTGAGTTAGCTGCATCGTACTGGCAGGGAACGGCATTTTCCGGGGTTTCTGTCCTGTCACACAGTTTCTGGCAGCAGAGCTGGCAGTTGAATGGCTTGCAGTGCTGTCATGATGTGGTTTGATGCCAGCTCGGAGGGCTCACTGCTGTCCCCATGGCCAGCACGCTGGGCAGAACCAGAGGCCACGTCAGCGGTCAGAGTCCAGTTCTGATATCTGCTCGTTGTAACTAATTCTTCCTCCTGCCTCAGACCAGCATTAGAGATGAGAGATTTAGTTGCAGATCGGAAGAGAACTACTATATTTAACTTTTTAACTGCTAATGTGCTAGTGGTAGGTAGAATATCATGGGAAAACCCCACAACTTTCCAGTCCAATGCCAGTTGTGTCCTCATTTAAAATTAAAAAAAAGACTCTACATGTGTGTGTGCACACACTCTGTGACCCAGTCTTACGCTGTCTTGAAGGGGCTTGTATCCACTTAAAACTTCTGATAAGTTCTTTGTGGAATATAAACTCAATGTTTTTAATGTGTACTACATCACAGCTGGGAAACAGCGGGTATTACAGTGACTCATCTGCTCATCAGCCGCCAGCGATACTGGAGATACTGTGCTACCACACAGTAATGCTGGAGAATCGCTGCTTTGGAACTGGTTGCTCAGTCATTGAAAATGCCCCAGGTTGAACTTAGGTACAGGACGCTTTTTTTGTGTGGGGCAGCATTTTGAGGGAGAAGGGAAGGAAGACAGGATGTGCAAAACTCTCTTCCTTTTTGTTGGTCACATGAAAAATGGGAAGCTGAAGAATAGTTTCTTAAACTACATGGCAGAACTTGGTAAACTTCAGAAGGACTTCACTAAACCATGACTTCTCCTTCACTGTAACTTGCACTGTTGCGTTACAACTCTGAAGAAAATGGGAATGGGTTACATATGTTCATCTCTAAACTTAATGTGGAGTCTTGACACACGCAAGGGAGTGCTCCGCTTCACTTGCAGGTGATTGTTGAAACTATTAAATACTCTTTCTGCAAACCATTGCAATCTGTTGTTGTCTGACACGGCCTCTATGTGTGTCCGCAGAGCCCAGAAGTGGAGCAGCTGGGCAGGGTTGTGGAACTGGACAGTGATATGGCAGACATCACCCAGGAGCCTCTCCAGGAGCCCATGGTGGAGGATAACATGATAGAAGAGCCCGAGGCAGTGCCTGCTTCGACTCACATCGCCTCAACCCTGGGTATTAACCCCCACGTCTTGCAGGTGAGTCTCTGCAATTTCCCCTCTGGAGGAGAAGACTGGGTAATATCTCTCACTAACTTCTCGGTTTGCCTCCCCGAGAGTATTTATATATCAAATTTGTAATAAACTGTACATCACACCTAGAATGTGATTAAAATTTACACATTAGACTTCTGTGGTTTTGTGGTAAACCATTACAGATGTGAAAAGCTTAATGCAGAAATGAAAATCAGCTTAAGGCTAGGATTCAGATTTCCAAATTCTGAAGTGTGGGCAATGTGACAAGCTAAAGGAATACCACAGCCTCAGGGCCAGGCTGTGGGAAACAAGGCAATAGGATAACTGGTCTTGATTTGGGATTTGGTGGTTTTATTTGTTTGGTGGAAGGCTAGTACCTGCAACGCTTGTAAACTTCTACCTGTGTTTTTAATTTTTGAGTTAAAAACAGTGGAATTACTGCTTAGGCTGAAAAATAAGTAGATAGAGCTAAGATCTCAGAAAACATGATTATTTTAGGACTTCACACCCATGCTAACAAGTACTGTGACACTGATTTAACTAGTAGTTTGTATAAGTTTATCATCAGCTGACAAGCTTGCTGTCAGTTCTCCTGAGCTCTGTGCCTTCGCTGTTACTTGAAATATTTGTGGCATGAGTGTATTGTCACATGCAACACAAGGAAGTTATCTTGGTTGGGAAAGGCGCTGATTAGATCAGCCGACTGCTGCTGCGAGAGTGATTGCTAATGTGCAGGCTTGACTTATCACCTTTTTTAGATTATGAAAGCTTCCTTGCTTGCCGATGAAGATGACCTAGATTTGATCCTGGATCATCATCCTGGGAAGCAACCTGCAAAAATGGATACTTCTCAAGAGATCTGTTCTCCGAGGCTCCCTATTTCAAAATCACAAGGACAGAAAAGATACTCGGGTATAGTGCAAAACCACATATTGCGTGAAAAAAGAGCTTAATTCTAATATTAACAGGCAAAATCCTATCACTGACTGAACATATGGCAGAGCAGTTGTGTGCTGGGGTGTGTTAACTTTGGCCAGCAGCCAGATGCCCACCCAGCCATGCTCTCGCTCCCCCTCCTCAACAGCACAGGAGGGGAAAATTGGATGAAAAGAAGCTCTTGGGTTGAGATAAAGATGGGGAGATTGTTTTTCATGTGATGGTACCTGGTAAGCAGACTTGACTTGAGCATTTTGTTGCCAGTTAAAATAGGTTTTGTAGTGAGAGAAAAAAAAGACAAATGGAAACTATGCTTTTATACCTTGCCCCTCCCTTTTCCAGGCTCAACTTCCCTTCTTCATTCCCGACTTCTCTACCTCCTCTACCCGCAGTGGGTATGGGGAGTGGGGGGCTATGGCCAGTCCATAGCAGTTCCTCTCTACCCCTCCTTCTTCCTCACCCTTTTTTCCCTGCTCCAGTGTGAGTCCTCTCCTGCAGGCTGTGGTGGAAATACCTGCTGCAGTGCTGGTGCACCGCCTCCCCTCCTCCTCCTCTGACCTTGGTGCTTACTCTGCTCCTTTCACTTTTTTTTCCCTCCTTCCCACTTGTGTAGCATTTTCTGCCCTTTCTTAAGATCTCACAGAGGCACCACCAACTTTGCAGATTGGTTCAGAAGTGCCACAGATTCCCCTGATGGGCCCAGCTGCGACCTGCGGTGGGTCCATTGTGGGCACCAGCTGTGTCCAGCACAGGGCAGCCCCTGGCCTCTTCTGACAGAGACCACCCCTGTGGCCCCCCCACTACCAAAACCCTGCCATTTACACCCAGTGCCTCCACTAACCAGTGATCTCAATGGGAATAATACCACTGATAGAAGCGTGGAGTTGCTTCCTAAGTTAAATGGACAGACCTGAGATGTTCCTGTGGGGACAGTTTCAGCCCTGTTCCTCCTAGTAGCAGTTGGTGTCTGCTTTCTCCGTGCGATGCTTCTGTTCTGATGGTCTAACTATGTCAATCTCTGTTAAATTAGTGACTTCTTTGGAAACTGTAGATTTTTTGGGGGGGGGCTGTGCTTTAGTTTGGGTGCTGCAAAATAGGCTGTGCACGGCGCGTTTTGCAGTTCTCAGTACTGCAAATAATCATGCTTAGCTTTGTGTTACCATCACAAACCACAAACGTGGCAGGTGATTTCACTGGCTGCTCAAGTGCTGAAATACCATTAAGATATTGAAAATGTACTGCCTGAAAAGTGAGTACCCCCTTCACTCAAACGTTCTTCCTGCTTTTTCCCTCTAGTTGGTGGGCTGCTGCAGTCAAAATTTGCTAACATAATTTTCCATCCACCGAGTGCTGCTCAGCAAGATTTCAAGGGACCGAGGACTTTGAGCAGTCCCCCTTCTGCTGCCCTTTGGTCGGCGACTTCTCCGTTAGCGTCTGCATTCTCTGTGCCACCATCAGTCCCTGAGGTACAGATGAAAACAGTTGGTGTCCGCAGGCAGCAGGGGCTTGTACCTCTGGAGAAGTCCATCACCTACAGAAAAGGGAAGCTGCTGATGGATATGGCCCTCTTCATGGGGCGCTCGTTCCGCGTTGGTTGGGGACCCAACTGGACACTTGTCAATTGTGGAGATCAGTTGAGTGGATCAACTGAAATAGAAGAGCTTCAGTGTGAGTCTGTGGAATATGGATTCCTGCCAACTCCTGTTGCTCCAAAATCGTGAGTAGTAGTTCCCTTCAGGATGGTTCTGACATATTCTCTTCATGTTTGAAAGAATCCTGGTTGTAGGTTGATAACTTCTTGAAATTCATCTTAATATTACTTCTGATATGCACAAGTGGTACAAGATCATGTTAGCTGTGGAGATTTCCTTCAGGTTGCTACTTTACAAAAATCTTTATCTCAATGTCATAGTAAGAGTAGTTTGGGTTTTTTTAACAAGTAAATAGCACCTTCATCCAGCAAAAGGTTAAAGAGAGAAAGTTCTAAATTGTTGTCCAGGAAGCTTCTAATCTACTGTTGGTTTTCCCTGAGGATATCTGCACTACCTAAGACATTCCTTGTTTAGCTTCTGAATTCAGATCCTGTCAATTCTGCTTGTATATAAAGCAGTATACAGACCTTCTCTGGGCTGTGAAACTCCATACCTAAACGTGACTGGAGTATAGCTAGATGTTCTACCATTTAAGTCTTCCAAAAAGCTTGTTTGGTTGCTGTTCTCCAGCGTATCTGATTTGCTGGCAGAGTGAGGTGTGCTCACAAAATGGGCTGGGGCATGGTAAGAGTGTGCTCGTTGCCTTTTGAGAGCTGGAGGCACCCAGCTCAATGAGTCTGGTTCTGAACTCCAGACTGTAACCAGGTTCCTCATACCTAGCTGATGACCTTGGATCGTATGTCTTACTACTTTATGTTAAAATTAAGACAAGCTGCACAGTGCAGCCACTCCGTGATGGATGCAGTTCACGTGCATGGAAAACAATTCAGAACATTGCTAACTGTTTATGTTCTTTGTTCCTCCAGACTCTCAGAATCCTCTTTCAAGGTTCGCGTGGAGAAGCTGAGCTTAGAGCAGCGGAAGATGGACAGAGACAAACAGCTGTATCTCATCCCTCTGGAGATAAAGCTGAAACACAGCACTGTCCATATGGATGAGCAGTGTCCCCTGCTAGCACCGAACCCAGGAGTTTCCGCTATTCATGACTATGCTGACTGGGTTAGGAAGGCATCTGAGGATCCTGCTGTGACAGAAAGTGAGTGTGGGCTAATTCTTTTCACAGCAGTGATAGTGAATCTGGAAAACTGTCCAGTTCAGATTGACTTTTCAGGTTGCATCAGAGCAGGGAAATGTGAATAAAATGGAAAAGCTGACTGTACCTCAGCATTCTTTCTGAAAGCACGAATGTGGTTGGTTGCATTTGGGGAGCTGACTTCCCGTATCCACTTGTAACAGGAGGATATCCTTTAAGATATCCTACAAAGTTATGCTTATAGTCATATGAGTCGTCTCTTGAGCAACCTGGTCTAGCGGGAGGTGTCCTTGTGTCCATGGCAGGGGGTTGGAACTAGATGATCTTTAAGGTCCCTTCCAACCCAAACCATTCTGTGATTCTAGATATTCTTCTCTATGTTTTTACTCCTTATGACTGAATAACTCTGTCCTGACAGCTGTTGTGAAGCACTGGGGCTTGACGTGGACTTTATGTGAAGCCATCTGGGGGAACTTGAAGGAGTTGGAGGCCAGCTTGGAGGAACCCAGCGAATACACCCTCGCCCTGGAGCGCAGGAAAGCCTTCTCTCGCTGGCTCTCAGAGACTGCTGCGGGACGAATTGAGGAGGAAGTCTCTCTGTCCCGACACGGCAATCACGTAGAGGCTGTCTTCAGCTGCCTTACTGGGAAGAGAATTGGTGAAGCTTGCAGGCTGGCACAGCAGTCAGGTAAGATGCTTAAATCTCTCAGCTTTTTGTGGGGAGGAGGAAGGGAGACACATAAAGAGAATTTCAGCTTTGAAAGCTGATAGTAACTGGCCTCTCTGAGTACGGAGTTTTCCTGTGTCAGACAGTGTTTAAGGTGGGGGCTGGCTTGTCTACTTGCTGCTGGAGAACTGGTCATATTTATGCTGGCTTACTTGTCAGCTCTCCTGGGGTTAGGAAGTGATGCTGTATTGCATTTGGAACTGTTTTTTTGCATAGTATCTCCTTCGAAAGGGTTTTTAATTACTGTAATTTTTAATTGAGCTTCTGTTAAGCGCTTTACACTTGTTTTAAAAAACTTGTATTTTCAGAGCCTAATGGCTAGTTTCATCTTGGTCTTTTGTGTGTCAGCTCAAATCTTAAAACTATTCCATTCATTTGCCTCCTTTGGGAGGAGTCTGTCCTTCCCATGCCTTTGTCTTCTCCTCCCGCGCCCCCATTCCTGGTAGGTGTTCACGGAATCGTTTATTTCATAAGAAATTGTGCACAAACCCCAGTTGCGCAGCTGTAGGCTGATCAAAGTGCCCCACAACTCGGGACCGGGTAGGTGGGAGGATTTGCCTGATGTGCTGTTCTCTCCTCTTCCAGGCGACCACAGGCTGGCTTTACTGTTGTCCCAGCTGGCCGGCAGTCAGCCTGTCCGGGACCTCCTCACCATGCAGCTGGTGGACTGGCACAGGCTGCAGGCGGATTCCTTCATCCAGGAGGAGAGGTTGCGGATCTTTGCCCTGCTTGCAGGAAAACCTGTAAGTTGTGTTACTCGGCTGTTTCGTATTGACTTAAAATCATAGAATTGTCTAGGTTGGAAGGGACCTTTCAGATCATCGAGTCCAACCATCAACCCAACGCTGACAAAGCCACCACTGCCCCATGTCCCTCAGCACCACGTCTGCCCGGCTTTTAAATCCCTCCAGGGATGGTGACTCCATCACTGCCCTGGGCAGCCTCTTCCAATGCTTGACAACCCTTTGAGTGTAAAAATTTTTCCTCGTGTCCGTCCTAAACCTCCCCTGGTGCAACTTGAGGCTGTTTCCTCTTGTCCTGCTGCTGTTCCTTGAGAGAAGAGACTTCCCCTTCTTGACAGCCGTACATTTAAGCTGCTCAACCACAGCATGTGGTACACAGCAGGAAAAGAATACAAGGTGGTGACGTGTTTTTTTTAACTAACGTAACCTCTTACTGCTGCATGCCTGGTGTGTACTGACCATTGTGTGATAAGTTTGACTAAACTTAGTAATTTGTTTCTTTAGGTGTGGCAGTTATCAGAGAGAATAAGTATCAATGTGTGCTCCCTGCTGGACTGGAAGCGTTGCATGGCCGTCCACCTCTGGTACCTGCTTCCTCCAACAGCTTCTGTATCCAAGGCGCTTGCCATGTACGAGTCAGCGTTTCAGGTAGGTCAGTCGTGCCTGGGTGAAAGGAGATCTTCCTCCCTACCACTGACTGTCTGATGCTGCGCTGAGACTTCTGTGAGCAGTCGAGTATCGCTGCGGAGGTGCTGAGTATGGAATTGCGTATGGGTCCGTTATTTCAGTTGTCACAACATCAGATTCCTTCAGCAGCTCTAATGATGAGTTTTTGCAGCATGGGAATGGTGGGAATGTTCCTTCCCCGCTGGAGTGGGAATAAAGCACTGAGATTGAACCTGTTGGTAGTTCTGGTCACTCGAGAAGCTTAGGACCTGCTCTTTGGGGTGTTTGGGAGTGACTTATTTGAAGCCTGTCTTCCACTGATTGAGTGTTTCCAGGCGTTTGACAGCCAGCCAAAGTGAGGAAGATGGGTAGTGGCCAGCAGCAGGAAGGCCATTTGAGCTGGGTTTCTAGTCAGTTTTCCCAGTGTGATGATTAATACTCAGCTGCCTGACTTCTAAAATAGTTGCCGAACACCTCCCTGTTTGTTACACTCCCTGTTCCTGCAACAAAGGTGGAAGCTGTCCTGCCGGCAGTGCCTGGCTGCATGCATTATGCAAAGCCTTGTAGAGCTGTCAGCCTCCCTATACAGAAAGACAAAGGGTTCTGTTGAAAAAAGCGTTTAATCATTTAAGTAAAGATAGTTCAGCCCTTGATCTGTATGCCTAAAGGTAGACCAAGCACAGCATCATGTCTGGTAACTTCTAATTGATGCATGCTTAGTGCTGCAGGAATATCTACTGTTGTCTTTGAACATAGCGTGTCAGCGTAACGTGCTCGTCCCTTCAAAATACCAAGCTCTAGTTTTATCATGACTTGAACTTAATGCTGCTACATTAGGCTTTTGAGAGCTCAGTGCGAGACGAAATTAAGCCTGCCAAAGCATTTTGAGCTGAGCTTTTTTCTTTTTGTTGTCGAGTTGCTGTGTATTTTTAACTGCAGGTGCAGTAGGGTGCACCTTGTACTCTGAAGCAGAAAGCATGCCCGCGGGCCTGCTGAGCAGTGTGGAATTCAGAGAGCAGTTTTCTTCAGAGTACTATCTTGAAACTTACTGTTAAAACTATTTCTTTAGAACACACCAGAGTGTGAAAAATACGCCTGCTGTCCTCTGCCTCCTTACCTAGAAGATTCTGGTTGTGTAATTGAAGAAGACGATAATGCAGGAAGACCTCTGAGAGATGTCTGTTTCCATTTGTTAAAGCTCTACAGTGACAGGTAAATGGGTGGATAGTTCAAAAACGATTTAGAAAATTCTTGATCAGTTGGTGACTTCTTGAATTCCCGAACCGGGGGTATGAAACCAGCTTCAGTGTTTACTGAGTAGTCAAAACCTGCCTTGTGTCTACACCCTTACAGAAGGCGGTGACACTGTGACTGCTGGTGATGGTAGAGGGGATGAAACTTAAGCTTTGGAGAATGTTTGTGGGGTTTTTTTCACGTGTGTTTTCTATGTCTGAAGAGTGCAGTAATCTTGCTTCACTGTAGCTGCCGCCCCTGAAAGGCATTGAGAAACTTGCAGGAGGAGCAGATAACAAAAGAAAAGCTTGTGACAGTCTGGATGTAGACTCCAAAGAAGAGCAAAAGAAATTTAGCAGTTGCTCCTATCTTTAAAAAAAAATAATAACCCCACAAAAAACAAACCACCAGCAAAAACAAACCCCCAGACCCATGTAAATCACATCTGTGGAATAATTGGAAGTGGGCAAAGGGAAGGAACTCGGTAACACCAATTTATGACTCTATGTCGACACAATTAGCTATTTATGTTGCAAATACTTTTCCCTGCAGGTGTTATGAGCTTGACCAGCTGCTGGATCCCAGGAGTGTAACATCCGACCCTCTGGACTATCGTCTCAGTTGGCACCTGTGGGAAGTGCTCAGAGCCCTGAATTACACCCATGTCTTCAAGCAGGGCCAGGGAGTGCTGAACGCCAGCTATGCTGCCCAGCTCGAAAGCGAAGGGCTCTGGGAATGGGCTGTTTTTGTGCTGCTGCATGAGCCTGACACGCAGTGAGTAAAAGATTTTTAATTTTTTTTCTGCCTTGAAAGTAGTGTGTTCTCTGTCTTAAAGACCTGCTCCGTATCCCGTAATTAGCATGGCTTCTCTCACACTGAACTGGGACTGCACAGCTGGACAACTTCATGCCGCTTGTGAAAACTCTGTGCTGGGATTACAAAATGACATGAATAATTCTGCTTAGTTAAATGTGTTGTTAGATGTTAAATAGTGTTGTAGTCTAATGACTGCAACTCCTGAACTGTGCCATAGAAGCAGATCTCGTAGCGGTTTTGCTGTCCTAGGGCTGTGTATCTTGTCTGTGGCTCAGCAAGTTTACTGTGTGCAAGAACTTGTCCTGAAAACGTCATTAATGCAAAATAGTGTAACTGGAGCTGAACAGAAGCAAATGCGTTTGCAACGAAAGCTTGGGAATGACCAGAATGCATGATTTGCTTCTGTTGTGAAATACGTACTTAACAAAAAGTTGTAAATAATACTTCTTTTCTGGAAAGGTGTCTCTTGCTGTTTACAGCTACCATTAATACATTGCAATACAAATTTTTTTCCAACTGATAACTTCAAATAGAGCCTGTATATTACTCCTAGGGGCCCGGATCAGATGTTTTTAAGCTTACAACCACTTCAGATGTTACAGAACACTAGTGATGACTTCTTTCTTGGTGCCTAGTCTGTACTGAAGGAATTCATCTGATCTAGAACTTTCCTTGATCGCCTGCAGTAAGCCTGTTCAAGTCCTGGCGAGGCTGGCATTTGCTGTCTCTTACCTGTGCCTCTGCCATCGCCAAGAGGCAGTTCACTGCTGCCTCGCTCTGTCCTCGGCTGCTTGTCTGGAAGCGTATCTTCTGATGGCGGGAGCTGAAGGATTGCTTGTTGGAGTAACGCCTTGTCCCCTCTCCCCACAGCGTACGGGAGAAGGCAGTGCGGGAGCTCATCAACCGCCACTGCGTTCTCTCCGAGACACCAGAGTCTTGGGCCAAGGAGACTTTTCTGACGCAGAGGCTCTGCGTCCCCCCGGAATGGATTCATGAAGCAAAGGCAGTTCGAGCAAGGATGGAGGGCGACAAGCACAAAGAAGCCCTCTTCTTGTTCAAGGCTGGGCACTGGAACCAGTGTCACAAGCTGGTTGTCAGGCACTTAGCCTCAGGTGAGTCTCTCCTCATTTTTTTTCCTTCCATCTATTGAACAGCACACACAAAAACAGTAGGAGCAGAAATCACTGGGCGCTCAATAGTGCGAAGGGGTAGGGCTGTGTTTCTAGCAACAGGTTAGTGGAGAGTGGCCATTGCAGAGTAGCTCTCACCATACCTGGTGGATGGTGACTGACTGCAAACACCACGTGAGAAGGGCAGAGCTTCACCTTCTGCACATCCGCCTTCCCATGCCAAGAGGTACCTCAGCGAACAAGGGCTTTCCTGGAGCCCTGATCCTGTGGGTTGGGGTGTCCCCGCTCTGGGAAATGGGATGGCCTTAGCCTTAACTTTTGTAGCCTGTTGCTTTTGTTAGCAACCTGATCTAGTTGAAGATGTCCCTGCTTACTGCGGGCGGGTGGGACTAGATGGCCTTTAAAGGTCCCTTCCAACCCAACACGTTCTATGATTCTATAAATCAAGCAAGTGTTTCTGGCCGTGGCAAATAGTGTCAAGGAATTACAAAGCTCACTCAGAGTACAGTCCATTAGTTGCTTTTCCTTTATCAGTCAATGTTCCTGACTTGTAAGAAACCCTTTTGCTCCATTACTAACGTGCTTGTTCTCTTCAGATGCCATTATTAATGAAAACTACAAGTACTTAAAAGGATTCCTGGATGATCTTGCCCCTCCTGAGCGTAGTGCGCTCATCCAGGACTGGGAGATGGCGGGGCTGGTCTACCTAGATTACATCCGCGTTATTGAGATGCTCGATCGGATTCAACAGGTAACAGACTAAAACAGCTGTATATTTTTTTCCTCTACAGTTTGGAAGCTGATTCAGAGTCTCACTTTTAGAATAACCTTTTAGTGTTCAATGCTAGTGTTGGTGTTTCCCTTTGGCAGGCACCAGCGAACAGAATATGGTGCATCTCTGAAAACGCAGAGAGATTTGGTAGATGCTGTCAAAAGATGTGGGCTCTGCCCTGCAAACGTGCTCTATGGAGCATGGCGGTGAGATGAGTGAAAAAGAAGGAGCAAAACCAGCAGTTAGCTGGTTAGTGGGAAGTCTGTGTCAGTCTCCTCGAATTCAGTTCCAGATCTCCCATTTCCCCCACTTCAGGTGTTAACTTCAAACAGGTTTTAGCGTAATTGTCTTCTGTTGGGTAGATTTGGCTCAGAGTGCGCTCGGGTATTCTGTGAGCGATTCTGCGGAAAGGCTCTGGATGTCTCACAGGCTGACTTTCTTCTTTGTTTTCAGCTGGATTGTTCCACCTACGAGCTGGAGCGGTTACACACCAAAGTGATGTCGCTGTGCAACAGGATAGGGCAGATCCAGTGCCACAACGCGAAGGACCGCCTGGCTCAGTCAGGTACGGTGACAGCGGTATCTAGCAGCCTGCTGGGAAAGGCAATTCTACAGCCGGTCCTGGCTGCCAGCGGGGCTGCTGCTGTGCATACTGAAGAGGAAGGCTGTGGCTGGCGAGGGGAGCCCTGTGTTGTCCCAGTAGTCACTGTCATACAGCTACTGGTCACCATTTCAGGCAGTTTTTTGTGCCTGGCTGATGTGGCGCCCAGTGTCTGGTCTCTTACGACTGTCTTGAGAAGCAGGAAAGCGTCTGCTCCATACTTAGTTTTGCAGTGCCCAATAAAGTGGGAGCTTACTTGCAGAAAACAGTCTGGTCTGAGGAATGAGGGTAAATTTTGATTAGACTCATGGAGGAGGCCGGGCTGGATGAGGCTTTGAGCAGCCTGGTCTGGTGGGAGGTGTCCCTGCCCTGGGCAGGGGGTTGGAACTAGATGATCTTTAAAGTCCCTTCCAACCCGAACCATTCTGTGATTCTGTGAGATTCACTGCTGGAGCTGAGAAAAGGCCAGGTCACACCAGGGCATGGTTCCACTGACCCAGCCACATGCCTTTGCTCCAGAATTTCCTGTTTTGGAGCGTGCAGAAACACTCCTCTTCCTGCTCTTTGCAGATATGGCCAAGCGCATTGCCAACCTGCTGCGGGTGGTCCTCAGCCTGCAGCACGCCCTGGAGCCCGTCTCCAACTCCACGCCGGACCTGCAGCATGTCCCTCTTCGCCTGCTCGCTCCCCAGGTTGGGCGGCTCTCTATGCCCGAGGACTATGCCTTGGAGGAGCTCCGCAGCCTCACCCAGTCTTACCTTCAGGAGCTGACAGTAGTGACTCATTGAGGAAGAATCTCTTCCCCGGCTGGGACAGTTTTTACTGTTTGTTAACCCTTACCCTTTGTTCTGAGGGTGAACAACGTCTCTCTAGCCACACGGGGGTTTCCGTAGAGGTGTAAAAGAGCTTTAGTACGTGGGCTGAGGCAGGAGCCTCTGTAACGCGGGGAGCACTGACTGGTGGGACCTGGCTGGCTGCACCCTCAACCACACAACATTTCCCTCGACTCAATAAAGCGCCTCTTGCTGAACCTGTCTGCAGGTGAGACTGTGCCTGTAGCGGGGGGCACGGTGGGGGCTTCGTCTCCTGGCAGATCCTTTTCACCCCTCCCGTGGTGGCGCAGAGGATGGGGAAGCAAATTCTGGGACAGTTTTCTGTGGGCAGACTCCCGCTTTGGGGGGGCTGTGATCAGTAAACAGATGAACCTTTGGCACCTGAACTGACCGTGGACACGCTTTAAGTGGGGCTTTATGTTAAAAGTTTGCTCTGTGGGTGGGAGTGAGAGGGAGAAGAAACTTAAGTTTGGAAGTGTCTTTTTCTGTGTTCTCTTGCTAATTTGGAGACCTGCGAAACGTGTTGTTTCTCTCATTTCTCCATCCTCCATCTCCAAAAGCAAAGCAAGCTTCTTCCCTGCCCCAAGAGGAGGGGAGGTGACACTGGGTGTGGTGAGCTCTGAGGAGGGACATCTCCTGGGTGCCGCACGCAGTAAAACCCAGGAGCTTGTCCTAAGAGTTGCCGCCTTCCTGGACTCTGGGCTGCTGAGAGCAGGGGGCAAATTCCGCACTGAAAACTGAACTGCTGAAAGGGGTCACCTGCGGGCGGAGCAGAGCAGCCTGGTGGCCTCTTTGGCCCATGTGGGCAGTGGGTGCCACCAGGTGCGTGCCATTGTCCCCGTGTCTGCTGTGGAGCTGGTTACATCGAGCGGAGCCGCCATCCCGCCTAAGACCATCCTGCAAGCCAACAGCCGACCATGTCCCTGTGCCCTGGTGTGTGCAGTCCACGCTCTTGCTGTGTCCGGAACCCAACTCTTTTTTTGGAAGAAGGAAAGAAGCCGTCTCTCGCTCTGCTCTGATTTCAGGGTTACTGCGGAGGCACCTCCTGCCACGGCCAGCCACTGCGTCCAGCCTGGCGCCGCTTCGCATCGGCTCACTGAAGGTCTTTATGCATGAGGATTATACAAAGGTTTTTATTAAAAAAAAAAAAATATAAATAAATGATCTAGATTATTTTCCTGTCTTTTTGAAAACAATAAATAAAATGTTTATAGTATCCCCATGGTTTCCTTTGCTTTCTAAGTAAGATTTCGGTTTCGTAGACACGTGTCCCTCAGCTTGTCCCGCCTGGGTGGTGCGGGGCGGCTCGGGTGGTGGCACAGCTCCCACAGCCGGGGCCCGGGGACGGTGCTGGGAAAGCTGAACTCTCCCTGCAGCTGGATCTGTCCAAGGAAGGCGTTTACAGGTGCCTCAGCGCTGCCAGACAAGGGAAAAGGGGGCTCAGTGTGGAATGGGAATGGGGACCTGGTCACAGAGGACATGGAAAAGGTACTGGATGGTGTCTTGATCTTGACTGGTGGAACTGGCCTTCAGCAGCCCCAGGTCCTTGAGACCAGTGTGAAGGGTCGGAGTGAGGAAGACTTGCCTTGGAGAGGGGTGAGGCTGGGGAGCGCTTGGACCCAGGGTCCCAGGTCTCCAGGACCTGGCAGGGTGCGCCCCGAAGGCCACTTTGAAAGGTGGTGGCCATCAGGGGAGGTTCCTCCTGAGCCTCCGAAGAAAAAGTTATCCCTATTTTGAGGAGGAGGAGGTTGTGGGGAGCTCTGGTCCCTGGCGGGGTGGTGGAAAACATCCTCCTGGGATCCGTTTGCGGAGATGGGAGGGGGGTGGGAGCAGGCTGAGGGGGGAAAATGACCTTTCCTGGAAGGGGGATTTCTGGAAAGAGGTGAGGGATGGGCTGGGTTATGGCTTCGTGGCAAATGGAGGGAAGGGCTTTTCCACTCAGTGCAGAACAGGCTCCTTTGAGGCAGAAAATGGTACGTGTGATGGAGAAGGGGTTACCGACAGCAGAGGTACCTGTCCTTGGGGCACAAATCCGGACCTTGGCTCTCTGAGGTGGGGTGATGCTGGGGGTTCTCTTCTGGAAGCTGGGAGGGAACGTGCTCCCCAGTGCCAGCTCTGAGGCAGGAAATGACTTTATAAAAACAACGGTGATCTGTGTCTCCTTGCCCAGCTGGGGCAGCTGTCCTGCCATGCTGGCATTGCCACATGTTAAAGGTGACACCGGCTGTGCCACACAGGAGCCGGGTCATTCCGGCATCGCCTCCTTCCATTATCGTAATTACCTCTCTGCAAACCCAGCTGCTGCCCCAGGCGGAGGAGCGGCACGGCTGGGACGTCGGGCTGGGGATGAATAATTCACCGCCTGGAAACAAAACCTCCAGCCTTCGGACCCATCGGCGCTTGGCATCTGCTGCCGGGAGCAGCGCGGGAAAGGAGCCAGGGAGGTGCTGGGCAGCGGGGGCCGGCGGCCTCCCCCATGGCTGGGGCTGGGGACACGCTCCCTGTGGCAGCCACCTCCCTGCCACCCCCTGCTTTGTCTCCTGGGTCACATCCCTTAACCTCCCTGGATTTTGTTCTCCCCAAATGGGAATAATCTTCCTTTTCCCTTTCCCTGCTCTTTTACTGGGAAGAACTGAGAACGGGATGTCCCTTGCTGTGCACAGTGGTCCGCAGCATCCGCCCTCAGCTCTTCCCCCTGCCATGGTGGGTGTTAGTGCCCCCAAATCTCCTTTCCAGCCCCAGGATTTCCTTTTCCAGCTTGTTCTGGGACAGGATTGAGGGGAGAGACCCCTCCCCCCCCCTTCCTACAGCCTCCCAGCCCGGAGGCGCCTGGAGACGGACAGTTGGGAGCAAAGCTGCTGGCGGCTCTGGGCAGGACAACATGGCGAGGAGCGACTGTGTCCCTGCCTGCTCCAGGCCACCCCTTGGTCCTTGTCACCACAGTCCTGGCACCAAGCTGGCTGCCCACCGGCGTGGGTCTCATGGGAGGATGGTCCAGTGTGGCGTGGGGCAAAGCCTTCCCTGGGCTTGGGCTCAGCACCCAGACCTGGCCCAAAGGGGCTCAGCTGCACCCAGACCCCATCCCAGCCCCCCTCGGGGGTTCCTCGCCATCACCCCCCTGCCACAGGGCTCGCTGCACCGAGACGGTCAGTCCCTGGGGAGGCCGTGCCCCCCCGCCCCATCCCAGCCCTGACGTCACCCCGGCGTTACGGCCCCCCCCCCGTGTCCCCCAGGCCCTGCATGGGGCGGGAGCGTGGCAGGATGGAGCCCGGAGCTCGCCCGCTGCTCGCCCTCTGCCTGGCCAGCTGCCTCCTGGCCCCGGGTAAGCGCTGGGGGGGCGGCAAGGGGCGCTGACCCCCACCCATCCCTGGGCATGGGGAGAAGGTCCCTCAGCCCCTGCGAGCTGCAGCATTCCTGACATCGGGCATCCCCGGCATGGGGGGATGGGGTCAGCGGGATGAGGGGCTCAGGCTGCTGGTGGGGAGGGATGGGGGTCCCAGCGTGCTCCCCCACCCCACTCAGCTGCCGGTAGGTCCCCGTGGCCGGGTCCTGGGGGTCCCTTGGGAGGGCTCTGGTTGCACTTGTGGCCCTGGCTCCCCCCCAGCCCCGCTCTGGGTCCCCACAGGCTGCCGGGGGGCACAGGGCAGGTTCGCCTACAAGCTGCTGCACGACCTGTTCGCCAACTACTCCAGCGCCCTGCGCCCCGTGGAGGACACAGACCGGGCCCTCAATGTCACCCTCCAGGTCACCCTCTCCCAGATCATCGACATGGTGAGTGGCCGGGGATGGCACCGGCACCTGTAGCCCAGCCCAAATGGAACCTTCCCCGTCGCACTCCTGGCCACCCCTCAGCCGGGCTCTGCTCTGCCCCAGGGTGTCCCGCTCCACCCCAGGGCTGATGCTCATCCCTCCAAACCAGCCCAGACCCCCCCAAACCAGCACAGCCCTCCCCAGAATGAGCTGGGATCACTGGAATCCAGCTCAGCCCTCTCCAGCCCCCCCAAAACAGCACAGCCCTCCCCAAAATGAGCTCAGACCACTGGAAACCAGGTCAGCCCTCTCCAGCATCGCCCCCCCAAACCAGCTCAGCCCTCCCCAAAATGAGCTGGGACTGCTGGAAACCAGCTCAGCCCTCCCCAGCCCCCCCAAACCAGCTCAGTCCTCCCCAAAATGAGCTCAGACCACTAGAAACCAGGTCAGCCCTCCCCAAAATGATCTGGGACCGCTGGAAACCAGCTCAGCCCTCTCCAACCTCCCCCCACAAACCAGCTCAGCCCTCCCCAAAATGAGCCGGGACCGCTGGAAACCAGCTCAGCCCTCCCCAGCCCCCCCAAACCAGCTCAGCCCTCCCCAAAATGAGCCGGGACTGCTGGAAACCAGCTCAGCCCTCCCCAGCCCCCCCAGACCAGCGCAACCCCCCAAGGCAGCCCAGCCCTCGGGACCCTCGCAGGAGTCGCTGAGCTGGGGCCCGGGGGGGGGACACGGAGGGCAGCGGGGTCTGTCCCCGTCCCAGTCTGCCCCACCTCACCCTCTGCCCTCGGCAGGACGAGAGGAACCAGGTCCTCACCTCCTACCTGTGGGTCCGTCAGGCCTGGCTGGATGCCCACCTTGCCTGGGACAAGGACGTCTACGGCGGCATCGACAGCATCCGCATCCCCAGCAGCTACGTCTGGCGGCCGGACATCATCCTCTACAACAAGTGGGTGCTGCTTGCACCCCTCTCTCCCCCCACCCCGCCCTCCCCAGCTGCTCCCAGAGCTGGGGGGGCTGAGGCTGGGGCTGGGGGTGTTGCTAATGGGGGAGTAGGGGGGTCCTGGTGTGGGGGATGTGGGGAGATGGTCACCCCGACTGGGTGACAAGGTGGCAGCAGGAGGTGCTGGCACCAGCCTGGTGTGCCAGCCACCTGGCAGCTGGGATGTGCCACCACGGGGGTGACCAGGGGCACTGAGCCCCCTCTTCCTGGGGGTGACGTGGGGAGGGAACATAGGGTTGGGGACAGGTGCTCGGCCCCAGACCCACAGACCCTTGCCCCATGTGGGGCTCGGGGCCATCCTGGCCCCACAGCCATCCCTCCCCCAGTGCCGACGACCGCTTCGGCGGCTCGATGGAGACCAACGTGGTGCTGCGCTTCGACGGGCACATCATGTGGGACTCGCCCGCCATCACCAAGAGCTCCTGCAAGGTGGATGTCTCCTACTTCCCCTTCGACGGGCAGCAGTGCCACCTCACCTTCGGCTCCTGGACCTACAATGGAAACCAGATCGACCTCCGCAACCAGCTGCACACCGGCGACCTGACGGACTTCGTGGAGAACGTGGAGTGGGAGGTGCTGGGCATGCCAGCCACAAGGAACGTTATCACCTATGGCTGCTGCTCCGAGCCCTACCCTGACGTCACCTACACCCTGCTCCTCCGCCGCCGCGCCTCCTTCTACATCTTCAACCTGCTCCTGCCCTGCATCATGGTCTCCTTCCTGGCGCCCCTCGGTTTCTACCTGCCAGCCGACTCCGGAGAGAAGGTATCACTGGGGGTGACGGTGCTGCTGGCCCTCACTGTCTTCCAGCTGCTGGTGGCGGAGAGCATGCCGCCCTCGGAGAGCGTCCCGCTCATCGGTGAGCCTTGATGGCACCCAGGACCCTCCCATGGGACCAGGGCGTCTGCACTGGGGTGGTGGGCACCCCCCTATGCCAGGGGGGGTTCGATGCATGGAGGTGGGCATGGGTCTCTCCCCACCCCACCGTGGCATCACCACCCATTACCCATGCAGGGAAGTACTACATCGCCACCATGACCATGATCACAGCCTCCACCGCGCTGACCATCTTCATCATGAACGTCCACCACTGTGGCCCGGGGGCCCGCCCCGTGCCCCCCTGGGCCAGGTGGCTCATCCTGCACCACATGGCCCGGCTCTGCTGCGTCTACGAGGTCGGCGAAAGCTGCAAGAGCCCCCGGCAGGTGCTGGGCAGGCGGGCAGGCAGGGAGGACACTGGGGGGCCGGGGGAGAGCCCCATGGAGGGGAAGATGAGTGCTGAGGCACGGGGCTGCCCCCGGGACCGCTGCTTGTGCCACCACGATGGCCTGCTGAGGAACGTGGGCTACATCGCTGGCTGCTTCCGGCGCCACCGAGCCTCCCAGCGCCGGACCAGTGAGTGGAAGAAGGTGGCCAAAGTGATGGACCGCTTCTTCATGTGGGTCTTCTTCCTCATGGTCTTCCTCATGAGCGTGCTGGTCCTGGGCAATGCTGCCTGATGGCCCCGTGGACTCACTGCCCCCAGGGACAGTGGTGGCCACGGGTGCCCCATGAGGGTGGCTCGTCCTGAGCACCCCTTGGCCTTCCATCGACCTGCAGGGTGGAAGCTCCACCAGCACCAGGGAAAAGGACCCTGACTCAGCCGGGGCTGCCCCAGTTGCAGGGTTGAGGGGTCACGGCCCCCTGAGCAGTTTTCTGGGTTGTGACATATAGAAATATAGATATAGAATCATGGAATCACAGAATGGTTTGGATGGGAAGGGACCTTGAAGATCATCTCATTCCACACCCCTGCCCTGGGCAGGGACACCTCCCACCACACCAGGTAGCTCCAAGCCCCGTCCAACCTGGCCTTGAACCCCTCCAGGCATGGGGCAGCCACAGCTTCTCTGGGCAACCTGCGCCAGGGGCTCACCCCCCCTCACAGCCAAGAATTTCTGCCTCAGATCTCAGCTCAATCTCCCCTCTTGCAGTGGAAAACCCTTCCCCCTCGTCCCATGGCTCCCCTCCCTCATCCAGAGTCCCTCCCCAGCTTTCCTGGAGCCCCTTGAGGGACTGGAAGGGGCTGGAAGGTCTCCGTGGAGCCTTCTCTTCTCCAGGCTGAACCCCCCCAACTCTCTCAGCCTGTCCTCACAGCAGAGGGGCTCCAGCCGTCCCAGCATCTCCGGGGCCTCCTCTGGACCATATATATATATATACATAGACACACATATGCCCTGCGTGGGCACTGCTGGCAGGCAGGGCCCTGCTCCCTGAGCCCTCTCAGTCCCCCATTATCGGTGCAGCTCAGAGGTCTCACATCACCCTAAAACCATCCATTGACACCCTGCAGCCCCCCGAGCTGTGGCCACTGGTCCCAGGGGTGTCGGCCACCTTCTGCCCCTCCTGTGTCCCCACTGGTGCCTGCCACCCTGTCTGGCCAAGGGCTGGGTCCACTGCAGCTCCCCAAGATGCTGCTCCAGCATCCGGTGGCCCTGGTGAGGGTCCCAAGGGAGTGGGGCCGCCCCCACTCTGTCCCCTCCGGTGCTGACTGGGGCCAGGATGGTGCCCGGGAGGGACGGAGGGGTCTGGCCCTCGACACCTTTGGTGACACAGCCCTGGGCTCCCAGAGCTCTGGTGCTGCTGCCCACCCAGGGCAGGGTGATCCAGGGTCCATCGTAGCACCCATGGGGGGTGTGGGGCAGCACTCGGGTGCCTCAGGTGGCTGGCAGGGTCCCGCAGCGGCCACAGGGCTCTCGCCGGGTTGAAGTGGGGGAATTTGAAGGGGAAGCTGCCATTGGAGCCGCACAAGGGGAAGCTGCCACGTTCAGCAGCGGGCGCAGGTTGCTGCGCAGGTAGGGGACGGTGAGGGGTGCACCCCTCCTGGGTGAGCGAACCGCACTTGGGTGCAGGCAGATGCTCAGCCAAACCCAAGTTAATCCTCTTGCGTGAGGCCGTCAGCGAGAGCCCAGCACCAAAACCAAAACAACACCCCTGTTTCGGCTGGAGATCGGGCTGGTTAGTGGCTGAAACAGCCTGAACGCAGCAGAAAACCCGACTATGACTGAACCCCTCGATGTTATAAATACCTGCAGCCATTGGGGTCTGTGGAGCTCCCCCTCCCCAGGTGGGGACTGTCCCCTGGAGCAGGGACCTCTCTCAAGGTTACCCCTCGAGGCTGAGAGACACTGTACCTAGCACCGATGGGTTGGTATGTGACATTTTTTGCATGCCTGTGACATTTAAGATACATATGGGAAGCCGATGCCATGACCTTTGTATCCCACCCAAACCCCGCGTGCGGTAAATAGCGGAGCATTTCCTGCTGATCCGTCTGGGCTTACGGAATATCTCATCCCCCTGCATTTACTGATCAGCCCTCAATAAGAACGACGACTCCATCAGCTCTGGCTGAGTGACCTCTGCCTCTTCTCCTGCGACAGCGACGGCGGCTGGTCCGTACTCACTCTGCCCGACAACCTGTGCTGGAGGGGGCTGGACCCCTCGTCCCCATCCGTGACCCACACCCCATGGACTGGCTGTCGGAGGCATTGGGGCTCATGCCATCTTGTCACTGGCCGAGGGGACTGATCAGCTGGTGGGGAGGGGGACAGTGGCCAAACCTGGGGGGGACACCCATGGGTGATGGGGGAACTGGGGGATGGGAGCCGGAGGCGCTGGGGGAGCTGGGAGGGGGTGCGGGGGACACGGAGGGCCCTCGGGCTGGTTGGGATGGCGCACAGACGGTGGCAGCAGGGATGGCCGTAGCGGGGGGAGTGCAGGGGGGCCAGCAGCATCACCCCCAGCTGAGCGCATGGACCTGGCTGGGGGGACATGGCGAGGGGAAGGAGCCGCCATCCCCACGGGGAGCCCCGGGGCGAGAAGGGAGCCTGGTCAGGGCAATCCCAAGGGCCGAGGAGGAAAAGGGCCGGACAGCATGGAAAGCGCAGGGCAGCGGGGACGGGGGTCCCACAGAACCCCCAGTCCTGCGCTGGCTCTGCTCAGGGGGGTCCCAGCAGGGCCCCCAGGCACAGCCAGGTCCCGGCAGTGGCAGGGGGATCCCCAGTCCCATCTCACCCCCCCGTCCGGCGGCGACGGGCTCAGCCAAACCTGGGGAGAGAGGGAGGGGGCTGCGGGTGACCCCAGGCAGTGGGGGGAGCGGGGGGGGGAGGTACGAGGTCTCTCCCGGCTCCCTTAGGGGCAGCATCACCCAGGCGGGTTTTGCTGAGGCCGGGCCGGGCCGAGGCCGGGACAAGCACCTCGCCCGCGGGGACCCGCAGCTCGCCCGCAGCTGGCGCGAGGGCAGCTGGCGAGGTGGGGGCGGGGCCTGCAGCCGCCGCGGCCAGACCCCACCCCCGTCAAAGGCGGCCCCGGGGGAGCGCGGCGAGCGGGAGCGGGGCGACCGGTGCCAGCAGCAGACAGGGCGGGGGAGTTCGCGCGGGGGTTGAGTTCCCGCGGGATTTCGCGCGGGATTTCAGTTCGCGCGGGATTTCAGTTCTCGCGGGAGTTCAGTTTGCGCGGGAGGCCGAGGCGAGTTCGGTGCGGGAGGTCGAGGCGGGGGAGCTCGGCCATGGCCTCTACCCGAAAGGCGCAGCCTCCTGCGTCTTCCGCACTTTCCAGAAGAGACGCGGCCGCACAGACAGAGCTCCCCTGGATGCCTGCAGCCCCCCGGCCTCTGGCTGCAGGGAGTGCCTTCACCTCTCACGGCTAGCGGGTGGTAGGAGGGATCACAGTTGCGTGAGGTGCGACCAGGCGGATGATCCACTCGGCCTGGTGGCAGAGCTAAAAGAAGAAGCAGAAAGGCTGCGGAGCGTCAGGGAGGGGGCAGAGCAGAGAGTTGGGGTTGTTCAGCCTGGAGAAGAGAAGGCTCTGGGGAGACCTTATAGCGGCCTTCCAGTCCCTCAAGGGGGCCTACAGGAAGGATGGGGAGGGACTCTTTATCAGGGAGTGTCATGATAGGACACGGGGTAACGGCCTCAAACTGAAGGAGGGTAGATTTAGATTGGCTATCAGGAAGAAATTCTTTACTGCGAGGGTGGCAAGGCACTGGAACAGATTGCCCAGGGAAGTTGCCAGTGCCCCATTCCTGGAGGTGTTCAAGGCCAGGCTGGATGAGGCTTTGAGCAGCCTGGTCTGGTGGGAGCTGTCCCTGCCCAGGGCAGAGGGGTTGGACTGGATGATCTTCAAGGTCCCTTCCAACCCGGACCATTCTGTGATTCTGTGATGTCATCTGCCTTGACTTCAGCAAGGCTTTTGACACTGTCTCTCATAACATCCTCAGGAAACTGAGGAAGTGTGGACTAGGCGAGGGGACAGTGAGGTGGATTGAGAGCTGGCTGTGTGACAGGACTCAGAGGGTTGTGATCAATGGAGCAGGGTCGAGTTGGAGGCCTGTGGCCAGTGGTGTCCCCCAGGGGTCAATACTTGGACCAGTATTGTTTAACGTATTCATCAACGACCTGGACGAGGGGACAGAGTGTATGCTCAGCAAGTTCACTGATGATACCAAACTGGGTGGGGTGGCTGACACCCCAGAGGGACGTGCTGCCATCCAGCGTGACCTAGACAGGCTGGAGAGCTGGGCAGAGAAGAACCTAATGAGGTTCAACAAAGACAAGTGTAGGGTCCTGCACCTGGGAAGGAAGAATGTCAGGCACCAGTATAGGTTAGGGGTGGACCTGCTGGAAAGCAGCTCTGAAGAAAAGGATCTGGGGGTCTTGGTAGGCAGTAAACTATCCATGAGCCAGCAATGTGCCCTTGTTGCCAAGAAGGCCGACGGAATTCTGGGCTGCATGGGGAAGAGTGTGGCCAGCAGGTCAGGGGAGGTCATTCCCCCCCTCTGCACTGGTGAGGCCACAACTGGAATACCGTGTCCAGTTCTGGGCTCCCCAGTTCAAGAGAGACAGGGAACTACTGGAGAGAGTCCAGCATAGGGCAACAAAGATGACTGAGGGATTGGAGCATCTCCCTTAGGAGGAAAGGCTGAGAGAGCTGGGACTCTTTAGCCTGGAGAAGAGAAGGCTGAGGGGAGACCTTATTAATGTTTACAAGTATCTAAAGGGTGGGTTGAAGGAGGATGGAGCCAGACTCTTTTCAGTGGTTCCCAGTAACAGGACGAGGGGTAACGGGCACAAGCTGGAACACAGGAAGTTCCGATCAAATATGAGAAAAAACTTCTTTACGGTG